>JAPYYS010001625.1:0-16087 GCA_030522525.1 Campopleginae sp. 14b
AGCCTGAGTGACAAAGAAATCCAATTGTAAAAATAATCTCAGAGGGAAAATAACATGCATGGCAAAAAGAATCACGTAAAAATTACGAATCAGGAAAGGCCGAACGCCTTTTGATCAAACATACCACCCTACGTTTTCAGATACCGAAGAAGCAGATGAGGACACATCTACTCCCTTATCACACGAGGACGTGTGAATGGTCAGGAAGGCCGTGTAGGAGATGCGTATCTGTGAGTCTAAAAACGAGTTACCGTGGAAATAACAAAAAAAGAAGAAGAAACAAAAAAAACAAGACGAGAAGAAAAAGGCGAAAGTCATAAGGGACGAAAAGATTTTTAATTTAAAAAGGAAGAAAGTTATTTGAAGTATTAAATAAAGAATTTATTTAAAAAAACAATAATAAAGTTAATCAATTAATTTATTTCAACGATTAACTATTATTAAAATGCCGCGGCGAAAAGGGCCTGAACCCGGAGTTCCGAGCCCAGATATTCATGCTTCTACATATATATATAATATGTATTGTGACGGACTCGACACAATCGGTCAAGAAAAGTGGAGGAGAAAATAAATAAAACTGTAGATAATTATTTAAAACAATAAAAATGACAGAATTAATTCAGGGGGATTTTAATACAAAGATAATAGAGGGCCCCAGCTGGTTTATCGGTCCAGCAACCGGAACATAAGTGTTGGGTCAACAAAAATAAAAATACAAATAAATAATTTCATTTATCGAAATTAATTCGGCTTGTGCTCGGGGAGAAGAAGGGAATCTTAAACGCAGGGACAGAGGGTCCCCGGAACTCAGGCGTCTTACATATACCAGTGAGCGGGTAGGGGGAAACAATGGGCGAGCGAGCCACACGGTAAAGCGATGTGAAGGCTTGGATCGAGCGGCGGCGGCGACGAAGTCCGATCGGCCGACCGAGTCAAAGTCTCGTTCACTAGAAACTCAAAAATGCAAAAACGGGGCTGATTCGACGACAAAAGGGGACACGGGGCTATTGCTTGACGACGGGACACGAAATTAACGGGAAAGGGGGGGCTCAAAACTTGAAATTATCACTCGGAAATAACAAACGGGACAACAAACGGGGAATCGCGTGGAAAAGGGCGTAATGACTCGAAAGGGGGTTTTTGGGGCGTAGACTCGAAACACAACACCGTCGCGTCGACTAACAGATCAAAAATTCCTCCTCGAGTTCTCAGCTCGGCAGTAATACAACTCTGCCCTTTATAATTCTATTCTTAAATAACTCTATGCTAAATATCCCTATTCCAACACATCTCTATTCCTAATTATCTCTACTCCAAATACCTCTGTGATTAATCAATCTGTATTCGTAAATAATTCTGTTCTTCAACATCTCAATGGTAAATTATCTGTAATCTTAGTGATCTCGACTCTTAAATATCTCTACTCGTTAATATTTCTTATCTTCGACATCTCTATTCTTATTTATTTATATTCCTAAATAAGGTTCAAGACAACTCTACTCCGATAAACCACCACTCCGATACAACTCTACTCCCATGCAGCCCCATTCCAGGACATGCTCCATCAAAACAATTGACAATCAAGCTGCTACATGATGAATTATCGACGGTGGAAATAGTAGAGTAAAGAAAATGTTATGAACTGATCGACTGAGAAATTTTTTTGTATATTGGGATTGCATTAACAACGATGTTCTCAGTTCGTTTTCAGTGAATGTTTTCGCGCAGCGCACACTTCCAACAAAGGTTATAGCTGGTCAAGCAGGTGCAATCGGCTCCTGCGTTCTTTCCAACCAAATTTGGAGTACATATTTGCATGCATAAGAAACAAATTCCCTCAAAATTTAAATAAAGACAGCAGTAGTCAAAGTCATTTATTATAAAACATAATAAAAGTCCTTAATACATATGTATCCGGGTACATATCCAACGAACAATGATATAATACATTCTTAACTATTTTTCGGATAAAAATTGACACTATTAGGTATAAATTCGCAGAGAATTTTCTACACGTCCCCGTCACACAGGACATCTTAAAAAACGTGGGAGGTCTTCATCATCCACCAATAGCGCGATATTGAGGTTGCTTCTGAATACCTCATCGCAGCCTAAGCATGAGCACAGATGAGAACAGGAAAGGTACACGATGTTCGCCGGCGTGTTTAAGCGGATGCGACAGATATTTGCAGCATTCAGGAGTGGTGCACCGTTCTCTTCAAATTCTATCGTAAAAATTAAATATTAAAATAGTTTCAGGTAATAAACATACGTTGCTTCTCAAAATAAAATGCTGACGGTCATTTCGAGGCTCTCTCCTTTCCAGAGCTGCATCGTCCATAATATTGGGTGGAGCTCCTTGTTGATGTTCTTGCTGTTTTTGTTGTCGTTATTGCTGTTGTTCTTGTTGCTCAAGCTGCACTTGTTATTCTTGCTCCTGCTGCTGTTGTGGTAGCAGCTGTGGTTGCGGTGGGCCGAGGACCACTCGTCGGGGTTGATCGCGCCGACGACGAGGAACTGGAATCGCCGCGTTTTGCAGTCTGCGTATCCGAGCGATTGGTTGGCGTCGAACTTTCGCATGTCCAATAACAATAATCATATTGCTTATAATACCTATTAGTAGCATACATAATATAGTAAGACAAAGGAGCCATTTACTGCCCGTGCAGCTTTCGCGGTATTCATTTTTGTACATTTTTTTAATTTCGTTTTCCCATAAAAATTTAATAAATACAGGTTTCACCTCGATGTCGGTGATCAACGCTCTCAATCCGTTCTGCAGGACCAAGGAGATTTTCGTCGAAATCTGCCTCGTCTTCTGCAACTTCAGCGATTTCATAATCTACAGCAAGCGAAAAGACAATCTAATTAGCATGCAGTATTATCAAAATTCGTATGAATAGTCGATAATCGTATGCAAATAAATATCATGAACATACTTTCTTGCAAATTTGAATTTACGTTGATCTCCTCCAAGTCGAGCTGTAATCGAAAAATATCTTGTATACGTTTCGGAGATTGAGAACAGTATAAATTTAGAGAGTGGTGGGTGGACGCCACCAAGCCTCCCTACAATATGGCGATGACATGCCTCCGTTCGCACCGAGGATCCGAACACGGAAACAATATTCGCGTGACGCAACCAAAATCCTCTGAGATATGCCATGAAAGACGAAGACAACAGGAAAGCTCTATGAAAATAATGCTCGATAAATGAATTGTTAGCTGTCAGTGCGTAAGTATGTAAGTCCGTTCATTTGAATAATTAATTACAATGTCGACCCGTCTAATATGAATTATTAGCAGCTGGCATGCTCTTGGTACCCTCGGAGTGCACTATAACTGTAATTATCAAATAATTAGTGACAAAATAGTTGGTAATAACGACTATAAAAAAAAAATCACAATTTTAACGGACCAACGATAAGGCGCACGTACCCCCTTAAATTTGATATTTTTAAATATTCTCTAAGTTTCCTTACCTTGAAAGGGCCGTCTAGGTGATATTCTGTGGCGGTAATCATCATTCTAAATATATTTTCATCATACGCCGTCGTCCGCTACGAATTGGCCTTTATATATAGCTGCAGCACATGGCCAATTCTCTAGCATTGTTCCAAGATCGCCGAACAACTGAGGGATGGGCGGCATATCGTTCGATCTTGCTCTATTGACGATCTGTTTCGCACTCGTGCGACTCATGACTCCAATGATGTTCGGATATCTTGAGTAATTGGGGTCGGTTCGGAGTACTCAATGAGTCAATAGATTCAAGAAATAAGAAAAAATTATAAACATAAATCTGCATATAAACATATAGATCTATATTACGAGATTGTGTTTACCCAGTTTTCCACGAGAGCTACTGAACCGACTTAAATGAAAAAATCAGATTTTTCAGTCCATGTCGAACTTGAAAAATTTACAAATCACAAAAATGTAGATAAATAAATCAAAACACCAATTCTGAATTTCACAATAACTCGAAAATGAAGAGGATGATGGATAGCTGCAGCTTTAGTTGTGAATAAAACAAAGTTAGAGCAACTTTCGTAAATTTTCTGAAATTGGAAAACTTTGATATTTTTCAATATTAAAATGAAATCTCGACCTTGAATTTGACTCTTCCATGGCCTCCAGTTTGTGTAATATGTATATAATATAATTCCTCAAGTACGACACTTCACTTACTCGGTAAACACCGAATCAACGATTTCGCTCGATATTAGATCATGATTCGAGGCCCGCTCTTTCAGTACCCGAATAATTGGAGCTCGAATATTTATTGTTGGTGGTGGATGAATATGGGTTCCATAAACCGTGTGACCAGCCCGTCACTTTTTACTAAAATGTGTTCGCTATTCGGCGACGGTGGTCACATAGGTAATTTTTATGCTCTGCGTGGCTTAGAACGCCGGTCGTGACGACGTTTGCGCGCGGATGAGAGAGGATGGTCGGGGATCGTTAGGAAGCGTGCGGACAAAACAATACTTTCTACTGAAGTGCTCTTCGGCTTTCTTGCCGGAATAAATAAGATTAATTAGTCCCTTATAAACTTCTGGGCTTACCTTGGGTTGCGCTGAGGTCAGTTGCTGACTCTCCGGGATCTGGGCCAGTACGCAATCGCACACCGTCGAATTAAAAATAGACAAAAGTTACTTTGATTGAAACGGCGTTGGGTACGCGCGACCGTACAGTTTGCGCTACGAAGCGCCAGGTATCTAGTACAATTTTCAACACGCGTTAACCGCGTGGGCAATCCTCGCAATTCGCTATTGCGTTACAAAATTAATTCGCTAACCGCGTTACAATTTTAATTCAAGATAATGGGTTCTTAGACACGTCTGTGCTCGCTAACGATCGCTCTAGCTCTCTGTCGATCGTCAGCGCTGACCCATCCGCATCGATTTCCAATCAGGGGGAATTCTCGATCCGGAGTGGGGTCGAAGTGCGCGGAAGGGCGTCGCCCTATGCGTTCTCGTGACGGCTCCTTGCGTATGTCCCCAAGTGCACGCACACTCACACGCGTATGCTAGCGCGATGCTCGAAGTCGCGAGCTCGCGCGCATTTTACATGAAAAGATAATAAAATTGGGTTAGACGTTGCACCAAAGTGGTGAACGTCTAACCAGGACCATTTTCGCGCTTAACATCGCGCTTTTTAGCGGCGCAGCAGGGCGTTTAACAAGTAAAGTGTGACGAAGCGTTACAACTCCCCCCGTCTTAACCGCTGCTGGGTCGCGTTGCGCTAAGCCCAGAAGTCTTTTCGTGCCGGCACTGATTGCTGTGTCCGCACGCTGCGCAAATGGTCGTGGTAAGACGCACACTCCTCGAAATTGTCAATGTATTGATCGAAATAATTTTTGTAATAAAGAATTCCGGGTACTTACGCGTCCCACCACCAAAGGAATTACTAAATACGTATCCCAACGACCTAGGGTGAATACAAGTAAGGGTTGTGGAGTTACAAAAATTACGAGGAAAGTCGGCTTACACATATGGTCATTATACCTAGGAGGTTTTATTACTTCGTGATTAATGGTATTAGAAAAACAAATGAAATTAAACCTGGGGGATTCGCTTTTCGTCCCAGTATCTGCTTAGCTTGTAAGTAAAATGAAATATTCCGATTGAAAACAATGAAATTAATTAATGACGCTTGCGTAAGGTAAATTATGGCCTCAGGGGCGCGAGGAGAATAGTAAAGTAAATATAGAAAGAAGTTTAAGAAGTGAGTTCTTTGGTTCTCGAAACGTAACGAACGTTATCGCGCACATCTTGCTTGTATGTCGCTCGCCCGATTTACACGCGTAATCGAGTTTACTCGAACAATTCGCGTAGCTCGCGCTCTTCTTCTTCGTCGTCCTCTTCCTGCTCGTCCCCGTCGTCGGATTCCCCGTACGGCGTGCTGGCTCCGCGGGGTTCTGGCGTGTCAACGCGAGTTGCGCTGCTGCTAGCCCCTGGTGCGGCCGGTGCTACGGCGTGAGGCTCGGCGACGTCCTCCTTCGCGTTATCATTCAGCTTCTTGAAATATTCGTTCAGGCGTTCCACCGGGATCGATTGCGCCTGGGCCCTCTTACATTTCTCGTCGTACTCGAGGGCGAGTACCAAGCGTTGCTCGATGGCCTGCTCGATTATGCGCTGGCGACAGGGTCCACACGCTTGACACGCTCTGACAGAAGGCGTCGGCACGTCTTACATCTAAGCGAGAGTGGGATGATGTCGTCCACAAACTCGCGGTAATGCGACCATGGGTAGTCCTCTGCGGTGAAGCCGGTAGCGTTGCATATGTGACAGAAAACAGCGCCAGAGTTTTTGCGCGGGCATGAGCGCCAACTGTGACCCTCGGCGCCGCAGTTCAGGCACCCTTTTGACGCCTTCGGGCGAAGTTTGGGCTGACGCAGTTTACATTGCGCCTGATGTACTTCAGTGACACATCGCGTAAATAGCTTTTTGACGCGCGTTAGCGTGTTGATTTTGTTTTGCAATTTGTAGTACGCCTGTACCCTCTCGGTTAATTCTTTGTCCGTTTCCTTCAGATGGGCTTGCAGCTGTAGAACCTCGGAACGCTTGTCGGAGAGTTCCTCCTCGGCCTTAGCGAATCGCTCGCTAATTGTCTGCTTCTCTCGCATTATAGTGAGCATAGCCTCATAATGGTACGCAGTCAGTTGCGCGGCGTGTAGATCCACGGCGGCGGTGGGCGCCACGGCCCGCTGCTCTTTGAGTAGCCGCTCCTGCTCCTCGTTGTCGCGTAGAAGCGCATCGAGGTCGGCGGCGGGGATCAGGACCAGTCCTGATTCCTCTCGTCGAAACAAGGGTGAGGATGCTCCATCGTTACTTGTTGAGCCTGAGTAGCGCACGAGCGGCACCAGGTTCTGGCGCGAGTCGCTCAGGTTTGCCGATGAGACGGATCCCGCGTCGGTTGACTCACTGGTCGCGTCGATGTTGCTGTCTGCGCTGCGTCCGGTGTTCGTTCGCTCCATTGCGAATCTGCGTCGTATTTTCGTCCACCTAATTTTTGGATTGTTTGATAGTTCGTTTATTACGTTCGCTTCGCCTTGCGAGTTTCAAATCATTAACGTAGTATTTTCCTAATTCTTTCCCTGATTTTTCGCTAATTATTACGACTACTGGGAATAACTTTTTCGTAACTATTGCCGGTCCCTTGTATTTGGGAGCCAGCTCGGCACTATAGCCTTGAGCAGCGTTAGACAACGTTTTATTGGGGTAAAACACGGTATCGCCTACCTCGACGTAGTCCAGGCCAGACCGACGACCTTTATTGTACTCCTGATATTGTTTCTTTTGCGCTTTTCTCATGTACAACTCGACTCCTTTGCGTAATCGAGTTAGCCGTTCCATACGATCTTTCCATTCGTCGCTGCTATCGTCAATTGTCCCTGAATTCGCGTCCGTCACGTCTGTCACGAGTTCTCCTACGCGTCTCGGTTCGCGACCGAAGTTTAAGAACGCGGGTGTAACTCCCAATGACGAGTGCTCGGTGGAATTATACGCGAATTGAATCTCGGGCAACGCTTCGTCCCATTCGCGATGATTGGAGATCATGGCTTTAAGATTGCGATTAAGGCGTTCTACGGGGTTCGACTGTGGATGGTAGACCGGTGTCGTAATTTGCTTTATTCCCGTTTCTTGGCAAAATTTCGTTACTGTTCGATTCACGAATTCGGTTCCATTATCCGTTACCATTGTCCGCGGCGCGCCCCATTTGTTAATTAGCGTATTTAATGCCTTTACTATCTTGGGACCGTCTGCCTTGGCTAACGTAAAGCACTCGAGGTAGCGCGTGTTTGTGTCTTCGCAGACCAAAATATAGCTTCTACCTGATTTTGAGCGCGGGAAAGGGCCTACGATATCTATCGATATGGTTTCCCATGGTTGCGATATTTTGCGCGGATACACTAGTCCATACGGCGGTGCATTATCGACTTTGCACTTCATGCACGTTTCGAATTCACTGACGTAGCGACGTACGTCTTGACGCATTCCTGGCGAATAAAAATGCTTTAATATCGCGTGATAAGTTTTTCTTATGCCGTGATGAGCGGATTGGGGTTCGTCGTGGTACTTTTTGATCGTGAGGATGATCTCGTCTTCCCTTAGAACTTTTTTCCACGCGTTATTATCCCCAATGATCCCTTTCATTCGGTCGGGCTTATAACAAAATATGTCCCCGTTTTTGTCAAGTTTATATCGCGGGTTGCTCGCGGGGTTTAACGTTAACGATTTGACCATGGTATCGTACCACGTCCGTATTTGAGCGCGATTCAGTTGCGTGAGGGGCGAGTTTTCGCATGGGTCCTCGTACCAGCGTGAAAGCGCATCGGGTGCTTAGTTTGTCGTGCCTTGGCGATGCTCGATTGTCAAATCGTGCGACAAGAGCTCCATCGCCCATCTCGCGAGTCTGCCTATCGGATCTTTGAGCGAGTGTAACCAGCGGAGACTCGAATGGTCCGTGATTACCGTAAAGCTCGTGCCTTCAAGGTAACAGCGTAACTTGCGTACTGCGTAAACCACGGCTAAACATTCCTTTTCGGTGGTCATGTAATTACACTCCGTACCTCTTAGCGGTCTGCTTAGTCGAGTGATTAGGTACTCTCTCTCGCTATCTTTTTGCGTCAATATCGCCCCTAGACCTGTGTCGCTCGCGTCTGTATACAGATAAAACGGTAAATCTGGTCTCGGCGGGACTAAAGTCGTCGCGTCTTTAAGCGCGGCTTTGACGTCGTTAAACGCGGTCTCGCATTCGTCGGTCCAAACGTACGGCACTTTCGGGCTGGCGAGTTTGTTTAAGGGAACTTGAATTTTCGATATGTTACGCAAGTGTCGATGATACCAATTTACTGAACCGTTGAACCTACGTAACTCTTTGCGATTTCGAGGGCGCGGATAGTCGAGGATCGGAACAATCCGTTCGGGGTTCGGCTTGAGGCCGTCTAAAATAAATCCCAAAAATTCTACGCTCTGTCGCGCGAAATACGATTTCTTTTTATTAATTTTTAATCCTGCTTCTTGGAACACTTTAAACAAAATATCGAGCAAAACGATGTGCTCGTCGAATGTCGCGGAGATAATTATCCAGTCGTCGAGGTACGCGAAGACTTGGTCTGCGTATCTCTCTGGTAACTTTTGGGCGCGTACATGCTCTACGAATTTGTCTTTGAGTTCGTCCATAAACTGTTGGAACGTGGCTGGCGCGTTCGTCAAGCCGTACGGCATGCGGACGTATTCGAACAAGCCACGACCCTCGACCACGAAGGCAGTATATTTCGTACTGTTCGGGTCCATCGGGATCTGGTGAAACGCTTCACTCAGATCGAGGGGGCTTATCGTGAGCCTATCGACCATTGAGTCCAAGATTCTGTCCATCCTACGCAGGGGGTAAGCCGATTTCTTCGTGACGCGGTTCAACCGTCGATAGTCAACGCAGAAACGATATTTACCGTCCTTTTTAAGCGCTAATACGGGGGGACTGGACCATGAGCTGTTGCTCGGAACAATAAATCCTTTTTCTAATAGTTTGGTTATTTCTTCGTCTAAGATTTTATTTATCGCGGGGCTTCGACGGTAAGGCTTTTGCCTAATGGGCGTCTTGTCCGTGAGTTCGATCACGTGTGTCGTTAACGTCGTGCCGTTAGACCCTGCGTTCTCTTGCGCTAAAAATTTTTCGTCCAAAAATTTCTCGAGGCGCATTTGCTCACTCGCGGTGAGTTCCTGAATCTGCATGGAACTGACTGTTTCGCGCTTGTCTTGGATTGAGTCGAAGTCCATTGTTATCTCCGAATCCTCAATTTTCCAGGACTTGTTTCTACCGTCAATTACGATTCCCCATGGCCCAATCAGGTCCATGCCGAGGATCGCCGGTGTACTGAGACCGTCCAAAACTGCGAACCAGTGCTCTCCATAACAATCGCACACATCGATGAGGAATTTTGCCGAGAAGCGTGGAATCGCGATATGGCCTTGCTGTGCGAGTTGCACGCCTGCGCGCGAGATCTCGTCCTTTATCGGATTGCATCTCTGCAGTGCGTTGACTTTTTCGTACGCGGCGGCGCTTATAAAACTTCGATCGCTCCCGGTGTCTAGAATTCCCTGTAGTGCGTATTCTCCTATTTTGACAGTGACTGGGCTAACGCTGCGCTCTTTCGAAGGTCTGAGGGACGCGTAGCCTTTGAAGGTTATTCGCGTTCCTATCTCCGGAGAGTTTAGCGCGTAGAGCCTGCTTGTGCTCTTCCCTTCTTAGCGCTTCCCTTGAATAGCGAGTTGCTCGACGACGAGTACGGCCTAACGCTGCTAGTTTGCGCTTCGGACACGTTTTCTTCCTCGTCTTGCGTGTACTCGTATTCTGATGCTGTGTCGGAACTAATTTTGTCCTCAAAAATTTCTGTCGTTTTCGTATTTTCAAAATCTAATACTGCGTTATTTTCCGTTGCTAAACAAAGCTGTTCTCGATTTTCTCTGATTCCGTTCTCGTTTGCCGTTTTCGTACTCTAATCGTTTTTACCCGAGGTCGCGCCAGGAAGTGAGGGTTTCTCTAATCCTTCCTGACCGTTTCCTCGTTTTTTGGAGGTGGCGATGGGCTTCTATTTTTCCGACGCAGTTCTTCGCGAGATCCATCACGTCTCGGCGGGTAATTTGCGCGGTAATTGCACCTAATCGCGGAGTGACCTCTGCGCTTGCAAATTTGACATGTGCTTTCGCGATCTCTGTCGTAATCCCTGCCATTGCTACGCCTGTCGTATTCCTCGTTCGATCGGTTACTACTGTGATTTCGGTAGTAACGTGAGCTATTGTCGCGTCTCTCGTAACTTCGATTTCTCGGACGATACGGTCTACGTCTATCGTAATAGTCGCGCCTGCTACGCGGTGACAATCTGCGTCTCTCTCCCCCCTCCTGCGATGAAGCTACGGATGAAGAGTGAGAATGACTCGACGTTGATCGGTGACGCGTTCTGCCGGACTTTGCGGTTGCGCGAGTACGTTTTTCCGGGTTTTCTTTCTTTTAATTAGGCCTCTTTTCTTCTAGGGCTTCCAATTTAGCTAGTCTACTGAGCAGTTCCTCTGCTTGCTTAATTTCTTTATTTTTCTTGGTCTCTGTTTTTTACGTTACTTTTAGTTTTCGAATTTTTCTCGCTCTTTTTTTCGTTATCTGACTCTATTTTTTTCTTAGTTCCTTTAGGCTCTAAATCGTCAATTATCCTGAGTGGGGTCGAAGTGCGCGGAAGGGCTGCGCCCTACGCGTTCTCGTGACGGCTCCTTGCGTATGTCCCCAAGTGCACGCACACTCACACGCGTATGCTAGCGCGATGCTCGAAGTCGCGAGCTCGCGCGCATTCTACATGAAAAGATAATAAAATTGGGTTAGACGTTGCACCAAAGTGGTGAACGTCTGACCAGGACCATTTTCGCGCTTAACATCGCGCTTTTTAGCGGCGCAGCAGGGCGTTTAACAAGTAAAGTGTAACGGATCGTTACAACCGATACTTGTCCATTTTGTGAGACCAAAGCAGTCACAGGACATTTTGGTTTTGCTGTACTGCTAGCATACACGTATCTTCGTCCTGTATAGCGGTTGTCTTCATGAAATATATACTCATTGTGAGTATATCGCGAAGAATTCGCTCTTTGTTCCGGGATTCTTATCATACTTGAAAAGATATTTCAACCAATTTTTTTATTTTATTTTTGCAGAAGAATAGATCTTCTTTATTTTGCTTCTGTGGATGACTTTCACGTGTTCAAAAGACATTTGAAATTTGTCTATAAATCTTCATAAATTCATTGCTCTTTTGTCGATTTCTGATAAATTGACGGTTTCAGACGGTTTGTAAACTATAAAAATCAAGCATAAAAAAAAAAGCATCTGCGGTCCAAGGGCAGAGCTTCTCGATGACATACTCAGAAATATTTGCATTAGTGAGATTCATGCTCCCGAAAAAAGATAAATATATGTGTGGTGAAAATTCTTGCTGCGAATTTGTTTATGGCAATTTAGATCTCGTAAAATAGTGGACTATCGACGAATAGATTCGAACCATCACCGATCAGCGATCTATATCCGAAAGCCCGTAATTCCAGATTCGAAAAGGCTCGCTTTGATTTCTAGATTGACTAACAGTGCCTAGGAGCTTCACCTGCAAATCACATGCTTCGATTTTTTTTGTAAAAAACGACAAGATTGTCGACAAATTAACTGAGAAATTACTGCATTATCTTCATTTAAATTTTCAGGGAGTTCGTTTCTTATGATTTAGTGGAAAGCTGAGAACATCGTTGTTCATGCAATCCTAATATACAAAAAAATATCTCAGTCGATCAGTTCATAACATTTTCTTTACTCTACTATTTCCACCGTCGATAATTCATCATGTAGCAGCTTAATTGTCAATTGTTTTGATGGATCATGTCTTGGAATCGGGTTGCATCGCAGTAGAGTTGTATCGGAGTGGTGATTTATCGGAGTTGAGTTGTGTTGAACCATATTTATATAGGGTTATATACCAAGGAATTATATACCTTGCACGCTTCATTCATTATTTATTTGAATATTTTTGAACAATATTTATAAAGCAAACTATATTACAAATCAAGCCTCTCTGACCAATGCGAGGGTATAAACTTATCCTAAGCAAACATCGCGGTAGCCGCGGGGCTAACGTTGATGACAGCAGACGCAGAGGTTCCGGGTTCGGTTCTTCGTGAATGCTTTTTTTTTCACGACCGAAAATACATGTTTTGGGGAATTATATATCACGGGTTCTTCACTTATTCAAATAAAAGTAAAATTTTGAAATCATCATGCAGAGAATATGCTGCTTAAGTCCCAATGTCTTCATTCTCATGAACATTTCTTTTGTGGTCCGGGATATTCGAATTCAGTAAAATGCCCGTGCTTTGTGACAACCCTTTACAATGTTGCATTTTTTTGCTTCTAACTTTCTCGCATCCTTCGTGGCTCTCTTTTCCAACGGTTTTGACAGTCGAACCACAATTTATTGCTCTTATTTCGAGAACGTTTTCAGACGAGCTAGCACGTGTTCAGCTATTACGGGACAAATATTTTTTTGCTTCTATATTCGATCGAGTCGGTTATGTAGATTAATTATCGGTAATTTGTGATTGCTTTTGTTAAAATATGCCGAAAAATAACGTTGTGCTTACAATGGGTGTGATGCACGGAAGAGGCCCGATTTGAGTTTTCACCGTTTTCCTCGTGGCGACGAGCGGTATGTAATGACAAGGGAAAGTAACGAGAAACGACGAAGTAACAATCATCTAATATGCTACTGTCGTCGGATGAAAGTATTATTATTATAAATAATTTGGTCTGGAACGACGTTTGCATGAGAATGATTTTTTTAACAATTTTTAAATGCGCTATCGAAATAGATGAAAAATTTATTTACTGCTTAGGCATGGTACTTTCCTGTTTCTTGGGTTTTTCGTTTTTCTTGTTCCAATACATATTCCGATAGTAAATATATTAAATGATTGTTAAATATCTATTATGTGTTATGCGAATCATTTTACCAAACAGAATAATGAATTACAGTCTCTCATATTATTTTCTGTATCGTGTATTTCCAATGTGTTTTCAAAAACGTGTCAAACCAAATTCGATTCATTCCTGCGTGCGACCTTCGAATTGAAATTTATTTTTCTTGCAATTTTTTTTCTATCTAGACCGATAATGGTAGCCTTATTTTTTGTACCTAATCCGGTAACCCCGAGTCTTTTATGATCTCAATTTTGAAAAAAACTCATATCTCCGGTAAAATTTAACGAAAAAAGTTCGACTTGGGGACATTCTTTCCGTTTTACAATGCGAGGTTGCGTAAGCCTGGGGGAATTTAGCGCCAAGTCGAAGAATTATCTAAAAATGCGGTAAAACGACAAAATGAGCCCAATTTTGAAAAAAATCATATCCCCGCGGTAAAATTTAACAAAAAAAATTCAATTTGTGCTCATTCTTTTCGTTTTTCAATGCGGGGGCACGTGAGCCTGGGAGAATTTTGCTCAAAGACGAAGAATTATCCAAGAATGCAGTAAAACGATAAAATGACCCGGTTTTGAAAAAAAATCATATCTCCAGTAAATTTGAACGAAAAAAGTTCAACTTGGGCTCATTCTTTTCGTTTTTTCAATGCGGGTTCACGTGAGCCTAGGGGAACTTTGCGAAAAGTCGCAGAATTATTTAAGAATGCGGTGAAGCGATAAAATGACCCCAATTTTGAAAAAAAATCACATCTCCGGTAAAATTTAATGAAAAAAGTCCAACTTGGGCTCATTCTTTTCGTTTTTCAATGCGGGATCGCGTGACTTTAGGGAAATATTGCTCAAAGTAAGAGAAGAGAAGTTGAAAAGGCGTTCAAACTAAAAAAAAACGCGAGAATGAAGGAAGAAAGGTCGCGGCATTCAAAGTTTCCTAGTGTCATTCTTGACCGCAACAACATTCTGAACATTCTAAAAAATATTCAGGATTCATTTGACACGTTTTCAAAAGTTGTAACGGTAATGAAGTCCCAGGTGAAAATCTGATCGTATAGTTTGAGTTCTTTAAAATATTTGCAATCATTATTCGTGACATGTTTTCACATGTACTAGAGAGTCTCAACTCGTCATTATTTTCCCAATCAAGAGACTCGGCAGAGTCTCGGGACAAGTACATTTGACAGCTCTGCGTCGCCTGCTTGTCCCGAGGGCTCGCCGAGTCTATACTTTCTCGTAGTAAAGCGACAAGGAAATTCCTGATTGGTCACGACTGAGATCTTTCCGATGGATCCGTCGTGGTCGGCAGAGTCTCGGGATATAAATATATACATGTCGGAGATCGATAGAAAAGCTAACTTCAAGTATACGACTTGAAGTACAGGAGGATCAATCGATATCTTGCGTCAAGCGTTGTTCTCAAAACTAAAGATCTCAACTCTGGTTGCTAAGCAGCAAGACGTTTAATAGAAAATAACGCTTGGATGAAAGTCGACAGTCGTAGCTGGGGAATTGACAGCTCGATACGTCGCGATCATCACGTGAATATCGTTAATTCAATTCGTTGATATAAAATATAGTTCGTGATGGCAAATAATAATCCTGGTTAATCTTCTCCACCTCCTCTCGTGTTCCCCTCGACATATATATACAGTGCAGTGAGCGGGCGAAAACGTCAGCTGCCACGTAGTGCAGTGAGCGGGCGAAAACGTCAGCTGATCGCGGTTCGATATATATATGAGAAAACGTGATTTTCAAGCAAAAATCGTGGTAATGGGCAAAAAATCATTTCTCGGCTACGGATGGAGAAAATGCCACGTATCTGGGCTTAAGATTAGCTCCACGGAATATACTTCCAGGGAAAAAATCAGCATCGTATTCGAAGCAACCAAAGACGAAAATGTTCTGCTCACAATTTATGCTGAAATCTTGTTCTTTTCAAGGCTCTTGGTAAAAAACCGAAAATGGTTTTCCCGCATAAAATGAAGATTCTGGCGAGTGTTTACGCTGCGTTTGAGCTAAACAGACCGTGGCACTGAAAAACAAATCATCATTTTACTGTTGTTAATGAGAGGCGATCGATTTTCGTTTGAAAATTGATGAAAAAACGTCATTTTCAAGCAAAAATCGTGGTAATGGGCGAAAAATCATACCTAAAAAACCTTGGCTCAAAAGAAATTTCGCCTAAAAAACCTTGGGGTAAAAAACATCTCGCCTGAAAAACCTTGGTACAAAAAAGAACTCGCCTAAAAAACCTTACCTAGCCAAAAATCCCCTTGACGAGGAAAAAATCCGGGACAAGTCCATTTGTTGGTGACCCACTTTTCATTTCTCTTCACAGATAAATCTACTCGCCCCAAAAACCTTGGTAAAAAACATTTGGCCTGAAAAAACTTTGGGAAAAAACATTTCGCCTGAAAAAACCTTGGGAAACCTCGCAAAAAAAAGTTGAGACCTTTCAAAGAAAAAGGACCTAAAAAACGTTGGTATTGAAAAACATCTCGCCTAAAAAACCTTATACAACAAAAAATGCTCAAAAAACAATAATGGAAAAATGGATCATTTACGTTCAGCACTTAAAT
>JAPYYS010001626.1:0-16071 GCA_030522525.1 Campopleginae sp. 14b
GTCAGCTAACGTAGCATAAATGTTTTTATGCTGTTCCTGCAAGAGACCATATGCTATCAGTACATTATCGTCTATGCTTTTCGTTCGAGGCGAAAAAAAAACATAGGCACAACGAATACGCACACCAAAAAGAAGTGTGAGTGCTCGGGGCTCAATTCCGTCGAAATATTAGCGTGGCGTACGCTGTCGCAACGCAAAATTTTCTCTCCGCGTAGAGTTGCAATGTCCCGTAGCCTGCAATAGCGAAGTGTGGCTTGACCGTGCGTTTTCCGTGTCCAATCTTGATGGACACGGAACACACGAAAAAATTGTCGTGATTCTCTGCCGAAGGAACGAATCATGAGATTTTTATGAAAGAACGTTTGTGTGAATTTTTACCTGACCCTGATTACCCCAACCGGCGGAGAATTTTCTTTTAAAACTCACAAACGCCGTGGTCAGCCAAGCTTATTTTTCCACGGACAAGTTTAATTATGCCCGGCGGTGGTTTTAAAATATCGTCGGGTCATTGCCACCCCCCTCTACCTCAGCTACTCGAGAATTCCTGTACAACTACGGAGAAAGATGGATATACCGAGAGGAAAAAGTAACGAAAGCCTGGCTTAGAGATCGCGTCCGCGAGAAGGGGCAAAAGGGACGTGAGCTTCGGCAATAAGAGAAAGAGGAGAGAGGCAAAAAGGTACTTGTAGACTTCGAAACACGCGATCTCGAACGAGGCTCCGTACACGCAAATATATCAACTGCATTTATGTATGGGCTATTCCATTGGAAAAATCCATGTTCCTTGAATCATAATATATCTACGACCTTCAAATTCACTTTTTCCTTCCAACTTCCCCACAACTTTTTTGTAAATCGTCAATAATGTATTTCGATTTTTAAATGGAGCAATTTATGAAGTAAGCCCTCGGAAAAATTTCCTGTAACAAAAAAAATGAAAGAATGGCAATAGTGTGTATTTTATGGAAGCTCGAATCAGGGCATGGAAAAAAAAAAATCATTGCATTCCGAGAATGAAATTCCGATCGGTCAGCATAAAAAATAAAAATCCGAGAGTGGACGTCGTCGGTGGATTGTTGATGGAAAGCCTTGCACATATTTGCCGCAAACTGCGTTGCTTTTTCTCGCTCTGGTTCGACGAGCTCGTTCGCTTTTCCTCTCAATCGTTTATGCACACACTAAGCGTTTTTTTTTACCTCTTTTTTTTCGATGCATGTTCGCATTTGTGTGTGGTTTGTCGAGCCGTCAAAGGACCCATACACGATTACTGGCCCACTCGCTAATGAAGACATTTAATTAAGTATGTTAATCGATTCCGCTCACACACACACACGCACACACACGGCACACATAGGGACACGCAAACACACGTGTGGCAGTCTATATAAACAAATAAATATCGGTGACCAACTTTGAAGTTCCGGGGCATTTTTTCAGTCGGATGAAACATTTTTTTTTCATACATATATGGCAAGTTGATCCGGTCGCGATGTCTGCTGGTCGGAAAAAAATTGTACATCGATCGACTGCTCTACCCGATAGTGCGATGAGTCCCCGTGAATGTTGTGAATGGAAATTAGAGTCTCGACAAGATTTTATCTCCAACTTGGAGTCTCGATCATAATAAGCTCATTCGATTCAATAATTCGGTTAGTCGAGTGTCCGCAGAAATTCCATTAAGTACGATAAATTTATCTTTGTAGCCCTCGTGACAACGGAGAGCTGAGGGGTGGAAAGCGAAGAACGCGGAGGATAGAACGTGATGGCAGGACAAGGTCCTGCTACGGAGGAGTTAAACTCCTATCTCTCGCCCTCTCTCTCTCTCTCTCTCTCTTTCTTGCTCGTAAATCCTGTCGAAGATCCTTGCCCGAAGGATATCGCCTAACTACTTGGGATTTGGCTACCATCCTAACCAGATCTCCCCCTTCTCTCTCACGCTTTCTCTTTACCCCTTATTCGTAGGTGGATACGTTACCGGACAAATTCAGGACTAACAGCATCCATTAGCCAAAAGCTCAAAGGTCTTCTCTGGCTACTGAGACACATCGACCAAACAGTTGTCACGATGTTTAATTACCATCGATTGAAATTTCATTACTTGTTTTGTACCTCACAATCCAATTTGTTTTTCCTCATTCGCGATCTTTTAGATGAGCAACATTTATTCCAAAAGTTTTTTCGTTTTTTCAATTCTTTAAGGAGATTCCGTTATGGCGCATGGAATAACGAATGAAGTGAGGCATCATTCCCAAAAAAAAATGACGATCTGCTTTCCTTAGCAAGCGATCCCTTGCCAAACTTCTCAAAAATCAGATTTTTCGAGCATTCTGTCGATTTCAACTAGAAATATCTCCTCCAAACATTCGTTGAGCCCACTATTTTTTCATTCATTCAGAACCCTTGAAGTTTTTTTTTATAAATTTAGATTTTAATACGCGTTTCATCTAATCGGGAAGTATTTTCAATATTTTTCTGATTCCATAAGGGTAAGAAATTTCCGTAAAGCCAATGTTTAATCAAGTGACTTTCGACGTCGAAAGTTTGCAGTAAAATTTCGTTGACCTTGGATGATTTTAAAGTTTGCTGCCTAAATAACAACATACGTCGTTTTTAGATTTTAATCTAATCATCGCTTCACTAACGGAACCTCCTTTTTATTATTTCATTTTTTTCATTTAGTTATTAATGAAAAATAGTGCAAATCATTGAGGAGTAAAAAACAAAAGGGAGAGTTCGGAACTGGAAGATAAATCGTGCGTATATATACAAGCAGAGAAGTCACAGAGTCTAGTACAGGAGAATAGTATAGGTCGGTAAGACCGCAGACCGAAGGAATGCCTAATGAGCCAGACATCTCTCACGTGGGAGCAATCGTTTTCACGATGAGGAGGAACGCTTAGCTCTGAATGGAGACTCCATGTTTGCGAATAGTCGTGCATGGAAACCTTACAGGAAATACAACAGAGATGAAGAGAGAGGGAGAGAAAGTGTACGTATAAATGGAAGGACAGTGAGATGTATGAAGAGAAGGAAAATCGTATGTCCCCACGTCGTTAAACTCCAAGGAGAGTTTCAACTGAGAAACATCAGAGACGAAATTTCATATTAAAACGGAAGCAAACTTGCCTCCTCGTCTCTTCATACACCAGAACCCGAGGACTCGATTCTCCTATCATCATAAAATATCCAAAGAGGAACAAAAATATTTGCATTCCGGAAAAGTATTTTACGCGCACACTCAGGGCCTCTTGCTTCGAATTTGCTATCAATTATTTACACAGAATCGATAGTTCGTATAGGGTGTCCTTAGGAAAATACTCAAAAGTATAGGAGGTCGCTCTGTGTGTGCTCGAAGGGACTAAGCATACTCTGTATGTACTCAGGATGTAGAACTACCAGGGTTCTCGACATACATGTAAATTATACAGCTTCACTAAAGAATCTGCAGTGATATCATTATCACAAGATGAAGAAATGGCCAAGGAAAAAAATTCTTTTACAAAAAATGTCGCCGTTTTGTCAAAAAATTGCGCTCCGCTTTTCAAATTAGTGTCTGCATGTGGATTTTTATCTTTTGGAGGTACAAGGCGATATTTGTGATTTTATTACGAAAATTTGGATGTTTGAAGCGAGGCCCTCAAAAAATTGAATCGCTTTTAATTCGTCTGTACAGCTTGTTTGAAATCGATTGAATTTTCGAAATAAATCAGTTGATAAATAGGAAGGAATAAAATGAATGCATATTGAAGAAAAATATGTAAAGAGTCTGAACTTTCCATGTGACTAATCGATAGTTGCTCGAGAGGAATTTGAACCCATAGCGTTTTATGCGCACATAGCTTCCTCTCAATAACTCCATCCTTGCTGTTTTTTTTTCTTCTTCATGATTATCTCGAACGTCTGCATCATCGAGAAGGTTTGAGACCTTGCTGAGGTGCGGGGGTTGGAAAGACACACGCGAGCTGAGGGGAAACCTACAGGCGGGCATAGGATAGAAACGTAAGAGGTTATAAGTGGACTCCGCCTGATAACAACCGAAAGAAGAAGAAGAAGAAGAAGACGACGAAGCAGAAGGAGTAGGAGGAGAGGAGAAGAATAAGAAGACTCTGCTCTCGGTCCTGGGGGCTAGCAAATTACGTAGAAGAGAAGCCAATCGAGCGAGACGATTACTCGTCGTGATGTATATACCATACCCACAGGGCCTTTCTTTTCGAATTGGCCCAAAACATTTCATTCACTGGTCAGACAGTTCATTCCGAGTGACCGTTTGTACTTTTTTTTTCAGCTAAATCAAGGTAAACCTGAATCTACGAGAGCTTCACAAAAATGAGTGTCTACGACTTGCTTAGTGAGAAGATGAGAAATGACAATAAAGTTGATTAAAAATTTATAAGAAAATGGCAAATAATTGATAAAGAATAGAAAGCCTCGTACGTTGGACGAAAAAAGTAATCCAAATCTTTTTGCAGTCGGGCTGGTTTATCCTTTACTTGACATGACTCCCAACTAGACTCGATGAGAAAAATGAAAAAAGTCAAAAACAAAGACACACGAAAGTGTGCTGGTTGAAAATAAAACAAAAAAAACGATTAAATGAGGAGAAGCAATCGTGTGTGAAGAGTCTCGTTTATCTCGATACGCAAATTATGCTCTCCAGACGTAGTCGAGACTAGGTAACATCGTTTCTCTCCGTTAACAATTAACTATTTATGCGGCGGGGGCGTATACGATCGGAATAACTAGTAACGAGACTTAGAGCTCGTCATTGACGAACTGGTTTTATTCTCGAACTTGTCAGACCTTCTCTAAAAAATGTTCCACCTACGATTGCTCACGAAGTCCGTTTTGCGCACGGGACCTTTCAGTCGGATGCTATTTTTATTTCAATTTTTATCTCCATTGAAATTCATTTTTTTCCAGGATTCATTGTTTTTTTTTCGCATTTAATTTTGTTACTTCAATCCCATCGTAAAAACCGGAATGAATATACGGAAATTTACAATGTGCGCAAATTTTTTCAAGTCTGAAGCCGTTTCCAGGTAAAAACAATCCGCTAAGTGCACAAAAAGAGTGCAAGAACCATTGCTCGAATGGCCACTTCGATTTGGACGATGAGCAAAGTCTAATCACAATTTCGGTGGTTTGTGTCTCAACGGATATGATCCAGAGCAGAAGAGAGACGAGTTTTTTTTTCGATTGCTTCTTTTTCAAGTCTGTTTGCATTCCACTAGGATAACGAGTAGTGGAAAGCGGAAAGAAAAAGGCGAGAAGGGGTGGAATGTGCGAAAGGGAGTGTGTATATATGGGGCTGGGTTGAATTCGGCAGGGAAATCCCCTTGGTAATCAGCGGAGAAATTCAAATAGGATCTCTTTAGGGCACCTCTGTTTCGGAGGACCAGTTCTACTCACTGTAACACATCAGCCAAGCTCTGATTGCTAAGAGTGTGTATTCGTACTTTTGTAGTGAACATCACGGCCCAAAGTTTGGCGATATTATAAATTGAGTAAATTTAACGGCCGTTTGTCCGACCCATGGAATTGCTACTTTTCGAGGTGCCATGAAGCTTTCCTTGTCGATGATGGTTCGATCCAATGGTCCAGGAAACCATAAGCTGACCGTAGAGCTGACCGAAGCAACCATAGTTTGATCGGCAGTTTTTTCGAATCTATTACCACACGTGCCACCAAAAATTTACCATTTTCAAACTCCGCGTCGGCCTCTTTATTGTTCTCGTCGTTGATGAGATCCGCGTAATTGAAGGCCGGAAACTCTTCCGCAGGAACGTGCGTCCAGTAGTGAGTTTAACTGCTAACGCCACGCAATGTTTAAGTTTAACGTAGCGTAACAGATTCCAACCCTAAACCCTCTGCCATCCATACTCACCTCCTCCCCGTATACGCTTCCCACTCCCTCACAAATAGGATATCCTCGGCCGTTGTGTCCTCCATGGATTACCCTCCATTCTCGACGCAAGTATCCTATCAGCCAGCCCGGGAATTACCAGTTACGACTGCTGGAATCCTGCCGTTGTTCGAGCCCCAAACTGCCAACTTGACCATCGACAAAGCTACATTGTAATATGCATCGGGCTGTTGCAGCTAAAGCTACTCGGGACAAGTGTCCAACGAGCTTTCGTTTCGTACTACTTAGTCCTAGGACTGGTTGGCTTGAACTAATCAAAGATAGGCATCAACGGGCAAGTAGGATACTCTGTTCATTGGCTTCCAACTTCAGGAGACTACGTTACTCTCCTCTGGATTTATAAGTACTAAAAAGAGGCTTGATATATTTGGTACAACAGGCGATGTGATCAGAGGGAATACTGGCGTCGCAGAGCTACTTTGCCCCAGGAGGGTAACGTCCAAAACTAATCAAAGTCCGATCGCAGCAACCGCTGCCTTGATTGTCATCGTTGTTATAGAGGGTCATTGATGACCGCCAATCAGCTAGGCTAGCCACGACCCCAAAAAAGTAGAGTTTGATGTAAATTGCTCCAACTTCTGGAAAACAACCACCCCCGTAGCTATTCAGAATAAGAATTGGAAAAACACACCGAAGAGGCCAAAAGTTGGTGGAAAAATTGATTTCCGTTTGATCCGGCCTGTGAGCAGACACAAACAACGCTTTGAGATTTCTCGTATGTCTGGTGGAGCAACCCGCTGATGCAAATTCCACATGCTCGATCGTATGTGTAACGAGTTTGTCTCTCGAGTTGCCCAACAAATAACCAGTCACCGCGACTCGTACACACCAATGAAAGGACCAAAAACACCAGAGTATACGGTTGTTGCACGTCGCTACGTTTGGCTCGTTCGGAACAAGGCTAAAATCGAGGTTTGCCCAATGAATGGGATGGTTCACCAGGAGCTAAACACAATAGGGGCCAAACCTGTGAAACCTTCGACGAGGGTGGCTAACAATGAGAAGCCATGAACGAATGAATTTCAACGCCGATTACAGCATACCTCAAAGGTCACATCGCAATGTTTCCGAGTCTAGAAGTTGCAAATTTATAAAACTCAAGTTCTCAGTCTCATTTTGCTTCTCGAAATATTTCTAAGGTGAAGAATCAGTCGCTATCTTGGCACTCTGGCTGAGAGAGAGATAACTGCAAAATTTTCGAAATTCAATTTTTTGACACCGCTTCTTTCCGCATCCGCCGACAAAGTCTTTTTCAAACTTAAGAAACGTGAAAATTAAAAAACAAAAAACAAAAAAACTATTTTTGGTATGTTTTTTTGGCAATTTTTTGCAATGCTTTGACGTTAATGGGTTAACGAGATATCGATTTATTAGTCATTGCCGTAGCGATTTTGACCAACATTCATACACAGGTCTTCGTATTTGAAATCTGACGATTATCAGACCCTGGTGTTTGCTCGAATGCATCTTTTTGGATCCCCTGTACACACGAGGCTTGTTTTTCACTGTTGATAGTAGCGAGAGCGTTAATACCTTGATCCCACAAAGGAAACTGAAACGTTGAACGCACAATGCGTTGCCTCCCAATCATACTCGCTTCGACTCTCCCTCTTTATATTACTTTTCGCCCTCCCACGTCCGCCTTCCTGCGTATAGCTCGCCCCTCGAGAGGCTACGTGCACCCTAGTTACTCTAACAGTCGGTGCGTCTGTGTCGTGGACCGCAGAATTTCCCGTAGAGTCTCTCATCAGGAACATGAATGGTCTAATTCGAGGAAAAAACCATTAGGAGAAAAGCAGTAGATTCATGACCCCATGGACCAGTGTCCTGATCAATCAAAGTCCCTTGGTACGTAGAGTTTTGCCTACGAAAGCCCTTAAAGACGTTGAGGGCTGAAAAGGCGAACTATCAAGCCGGCACAGTTGCCTCGCCCTGTTCGCCCAAACTCTCAACTCTTCAGAATTATGGGGCTACACGGTGTCAGCCTTATTCATCGATGAAAGCGGTTTTGGAGCCCGGCACAAGTCACTGCGTCAATCGGTACAACGAAGGGGCTGTGCCGGTGGCACGGACTCGCAAACGCTACAGCTCGGATGGACAGCTTGACTAATACGTTCCAGGAGACTCGAGACTCATCCCTCTTTCTTGGTAAACGGCAAGACTGAAGAGAACGGGTCTAATGGAACTAAACATCCCGGATAGTGGTGCGGGTGAACGGAAAGGAGAACGCGTCTAAGTATATCGAAGACCGGGGGGATGGAGGATCGAAGGAATCCTTGCAGATTAAGGCTTTCTTCTTCGCCAAGTCTCCTCCAACGTTCTTGCTTCCAAAGCCCTGGAAATATCATCAACCCTCCGCTTCTTGTAACCTCGCTCTCCTCTTCTCAACACGATCTCCTCTATGTGTGTCTATGTCTCTCGTTATAAGATGATTCAGTCTTGGTTGTTAAACGCGACGGAGCGTGATCGATCGATAAATTAATCGGAAATCCGTGCACATTCATAGCGATGTCTTATAATACTGATGACAATTGAATCAAACCCGCTTGGAATCTTTTCGGCCAACGAAACTTCTGGCCAGACGAAATCAAGAGATTTAAACTTTTCCGAACAATGATGCCGTTCAAAAAAATTGCTCTAGAGGAAGATGAAAATTGCGGCTACTTGAAGAACGGTTATCAGCCTCGTAGCCAGTGAAACATCCCCCTGCTCGTTAACCGTTCGATTCATCATTTCGCCCGGCAACTCTTGATGGACAATTAGGATACAGCTCAGCAAGGGATGCAAGCTTTCCTCCATTTATCTTCGCGGAGTCTATCCCAGCGAGGTTACAAAATTACATAGCAGTGTCCAATTGCCCACACACACACACACACACACACACGTGCACTCGGGAGCTTATTTTTCCTTCAGAACTTCATCTCATCATTCTCATACATCAACTCGCTCCTTTTCCATTTTCCTAAACGCCCAAACTTCCAATCGCATTCCGCTTTTACGGATTCCCTGGATCGCGACGCCCCAGTCTGGATGCGAGAGATGAACTCCAACCCCGAAGGAACCTCTTTTGAAGATCGCTGACTGCTACTGATAATAAATTTGGTCCTTCCTGTGGCGCACATCTCTACCACAGTTTTCGCTCTCTAAACTCCTTTTCTTCAACCTTTACCGTCGCGAGCATAGCGACCCGGTACATTCGCAAACGTTGCCAGGTTCTTTCTAAATTGATTGAACTGAATTATCCAAGTTCTCGATTACATTTCGATCTCCATTGAGAAATCTGTCGGACAGAGCATGTTGAAGTTTGCAACGTTGGAATTCAACAAATTCCATTCTTCCTCGGACAAATCGTAAAATTCTCATACAATATTTAGCGAGAAGAATAAAACGATTTTTTTTTTTTAAGCTCCAAAGACAAAATCGGTACGAAAATTGTCATGGTTCTTTAAATTCAACAAATTATTAAAAAAATGTTTTTTTCGTTGGAGCCCAACGTTGCGAACTTCAGTGTTCTCCGGATAGTTGATTTTCTACGTTAACAATTCTTCAGGTGTATGAGAAGAAAATTAATTGACGCTTACTCGTACGTAATTGAGCGATGCAGCAAGCATTCGTGTTTCCTAGCGAAGAATTCTTCCCGAGCTTCCAGCTGTACTTCAGAGATTGACAGTTACTGCCATTGCTTAAAATTGGCACGAAGAACGGAGCAGTCGGTTTGGCTATTGGCAACTACGTGAATGCTCAACTCCCTCGAGACACATTGCTCCAACATTGGCCACTCTCCCGTCGATTATGTGTGAAGGAGAGTCTAAGAAAGCAAGCTAACCTCTGGGGCTGTTGAGAGAAAGAGCAAAATTTTGCTTTCCAAAGTCTCTCAGCGCGTTTGAGCCAACTTTATGATATCGTTCCTAAAACTATATGGAAGGCCTGGAATTCTCGCCGTCTTCTTTGCCGTCTGATCTTCTCTCTCTCTCGCTCTCTCTCTCTCTCTTCTTGACTAACTAGAAATCCGAAGGAAAGTAACGGTAGTCGCGGGGGATACAAAGAGAAGGGTAGAAAGTTTTTAAGTTTCGAAGGCACCTGTCCATCGTCACTCTATATCGTCGACCTGGGGGAACCAAGCTCGAGGAAGTAAAGGAGTTCAGGGGGTGTATTTCACCACCGATAGAAGCTCTTCATTTCTATTAGCTTCACTCCTCTCTCCAGACTCTTAGTTCGCTTCTTCCCTTCCCCGCTTGCTCCCTGACTCTCGGGTGAACCTCCTCCCTCCCTTCCATCCTTCATTCTTCAAACCCCCTATTGTTCTTCAGCATCTCCCCGGGATCACGACGCGTCCAACTCATAAAGCAATGCTTAAAGCTGCACGACCCAACTGAACGAGAAAAACGAAGTGAAAAAAATAAATAAATAAATAAAATGCCAACCGAAAATAGTTGCGATCAGACGCTGCACCTCGAGCTTCTGACTTTGTGCACGAATACAGGGGTGGAAAAATAAGTCTCTTGGCAATCTCTCATCTCATGCTTTACCGATAGGAATATATATATTTCTACGAAAAAATGTGATGTCCTCGAGAAAGGGAAAGTGAACAAATATTGGGAGGACTAATGGCCTGTTTTCCGGAATTTCTCCATTTCTTTGTCTTCCACTCAAAGTCCGCTCGACAGGATTGCCTCGGAGCTTCGTAATAAAAACACTCCTTACACAAATCTTGAGACAAATAACACTAATTTTCCGGTTCAGAATATTTGACAGAACATTTGCATCCATGGTATCCATTGCCCTAGAAAACTGCAGGGTCAATATCGTCTCATCCTTATTTTTTTGACCTTCGAGCTTCAGGGATATTGTCGACGAGTTTTTCCATGCTCGCTGCTCCAGCATTCCTGATGCTTCCATAACCGCTTCGAAATGATTCCAAATGAATTGTTTTTCGGCGAAGAGGTATTGCGAAACTGCCAACACAGAAAGTACAAAAAAAAAAACAAATACAAAATTCGGTGTGCATGGAAAATCGAGTGAGTATCCAGCCGAAGGGCGAAACATTTGTACTAATTAGTGTCTCTGCATCGAAATTCATGTAATCGAATGGAAAATTCATATTTAATTCGAATGGTTGATATCTAATTAAATTTTCATCGAGATTTTTCTCTATTAAATTAACGATTACGCGTGATTGAGAGTCCTGGAATAATGAATATCGTGCTGCTGGAAAATCAATGGTAAAGAAGTATTTTCCGAATATTTTTTGTGAAAATATTAAGCAGCTCTGCCATTATCGCGGTTGGGAAAAAAGTGTGGTATGCTGATGTACGTCGCGTTCATTGGCGAAGTTCCAAAGCCTCAGACTCGATTTTTCCCTCCTACACTTTCTCCACAAGACTCTACGAAAAGTCTCGGGAATATTCTGGCTTCAGGGACGCATGAATTATTCTACCACGGAGCATAATACTCTTTCATATTAACCACACCATAACGGTCCATGGGAAAAGAGCGAAAAGAACATCTCGTACGTAGCGCGTCGCGGAAAAGAGTGAGAATAATGTTTGTGTAACCGCAAAAAGAGAATCGCCTTTGACAGCAAAAGATTGATCGGTTAACAGTGACCAAGGAAAATGAATAAATTTGTGCGTCTTTAAAAAAAAAAACAAGCAATTATTTATTTCTGAGATGGAAATTCCGATAAAGAGCGATTGATGCATTTTTTTAAATTTAAATATTCATCAAACTTCCTTTCATATTTTTAATGAATTCCGTCAAAACGATTGCCCCAAACATTCCGATCGTAATATTTGTTATTTTAGTTTTTAATGATGCCCTGCCGATGAAGGAACACGCACAATACGAAAACGGCAGTCTCGAGACCACAAGACAAATAAATTAAATATTGTATACTTGGAGAAAGCAAATGAGAGAAAGGAGAATGATAGTAATGGGAAATACCCGAGGAGAGTTTGATCGGAATAAGCAAAAGAGACGTAAATTAAAATGTCTCGTAGTAGAGGGAGCCGCTCACCCTCATATTCTCTCTCCCTCTTTCTTCACTCATTCCTCTCATGTCGTAATCTTTACTTCCCTCATTCTTCGAGCCCTTTGTCGACGTCAGAGTTCCTCGTCTGGTGGTTTCTCTCCTGCTCGATAACTATGGGCCTTACCATACGAAATGAGCCAAATCCGACTCGGAAAGGTCTTTTTTAATAATGAATCAGCCAAAGTCTTGCAACCGAATTATTTTTAGGAGGAGGAAAAATCGCATCGAAAATAAAAATGAATCAACGGAGCGAGATTTCTCAGCGATTGTCCCACGAATTTCTTCGGAAAATCGTCGCAAATTTGATTCTTCCGATTAGCGAAGTTCGTCTCAGAGAGCTTTGATTAATTTACAGTATTTTCTCTAGTCGATGGATCACAGAAAATGTGAGCCTGTAACTCACAATCAAGCGGAATATCGAAAAGTTGTGTTTGATTTTTCGTTGAAACGCTCGTGTATTGTCTCGCCGCACGCGCGAATCAATCCCCTAGGGGCCGTTTGAGTATACACTCTGCTTTTCTTCGGCCAATATACATACATATTTATAGACATACAGTTCGCCTATTGACTATAATGGAAAGCACGACAATGCCTCTGGATCGGCAAACTCGTGTTGGGGAAAAAAACAAAAAGAAAAGCGAAGCTGACTACGTCGAAATAGCGATATCGTTCGCTATCGAATTCTACCAATCCTGGCAAACTCTCTTTGCTGTTTTAGTGGCCGCAAGATAGGCCGCAACGACGGAATGTAAGTGCGCGGCGTTTATCAGTAATTCGATGACAAAAACAAGCCAAAATAGGAATGTCCTTATGGCTTGAATACGAAATGAGGTATTTCGAAATGTTTCGGTTTTAATGGCTCAGATAAATAAATTTTACTTTTTTTTCATCGACTGAAAAATTTTCGTCATTTTTTTAATCCCGCCAATAAAAATTTGAATCCTCATAATTGGCAAATATTGCGTAGCTCATCGATCCAACTTTTTTTTACTCCATTCTAAGGGAAAGATAAGCTCTGAACCGTTTTTTCAGAGACACGGTCTATCGCCATCGTGATAGAGTACGTTCAATTGATTTGTCAAACCGCAGGATGCCTGCTGTGCAAATTGCCTCACTGCAGGGAATTATTCGAGTCGTATATAAGGTCATAGAATATATACACGTGCTTGCATGAGATACATGCATGTATATACATGAGACCGAACCAGAGGGTAGTTTCTCAACGGGAGGTAACCTTTTGGTGATCCTAGGATTGCCGACATGACGTCTGACCAGAACCCAGAGTGTTCAGGACTTTGCGACGAGCTTCGCATCTCAATATCGATAAAAAAAAAAAGAAAAAACATTGAGACTGTCGTTGTTAAGGTTTTGCATTGTTAAAACTGATTTCTGCTTAAATAGGAGGACGAAAAAATGATCGAATTAGGCGAATGAGTTCAGGAAAATTAAAATTTTCAAAAAAGTACTCTGAAAGAAAAAAAATTATGTTGATCAATTACTTTTTTTTTGCCAACTACGTCGAGCTCGTCTATAAACGGAAATTTAGATATATATACATAGATTTGGAGGTGAAATATATTGCAGTGATTTCCGGGGTTAGGGATGGACCTTCCGGCATTTGGCTCCCGTCGGGGCAGGCCGGAAGTCAGCGGGAAGTGTCCATAGTCCCTTGACGCCCTCGGCGCGTTAAGATTCACGAATAAATCTCCCACCCACACCCGAGATAATTTTTTATTCATCACTTCAAGATAAAATTTTACTTGCCAAAAGTTGTTACTCCTTAACCAATAATTGACCTTCAAAAACTTATAATAAAAATAAAAATAATGATAACCCCAAAGATAACAAGTTTTTTTTAGTTTCATCATTCGTTGTAATTTCCGGAGAGGAATTTTTCAGCAATAATTGGCAGATATTTTCGTAACGATAAAACTAAAAAAAACAACGAAACGCCAAAGGAAAAAGGCGAAAGAGAGGGGGAGCGAGGGAGAGAGGGAATGAGACAAGCAATTTATGTCCAACGCACGAATTCGTTGTAGATATAGCGACATATCGTATGCTCAACGATGCGTGATGCACGCAATGCACATATGCGTATTACAGGCACGCCAGAACCAGAGATTCTCTCCCTTTCTCTCTCTTTCTCTCGCTCTCTGTCTCTTAGTCATCTTCGTAGAGCACCTGCCTTAAATTTCCGGATGTTATACGCGCTTTATGCGCAACACTGAGCCTTTCTCTTGACGTTGCTCTCATCCCTTTGATAATGCACATAGAGACCACTTCCCATCGTCCTCCTTCTCTTTCCCTTTATCCCACTATCTCTCATCCTCTCTCTCTCTCTCTCTCTCTCTCTCTCTCTTTGGTGTCATCATACCTCGTCGAGTAATTGGCTGCTGGCCCTGCGCGTATTACGCTTTACGAACGCACTGCCTAATTTATACATGCCGAGGAAAGCGCCGAGCGAGATAATTGAAGTCTCTCTGCCCGTTTCCCTATTTCCTCCCACGCACCTAAATATACACACACACACACGCGCGCGTGTGTGTGTGTGTGTGTGTGTAAATACAAATGAATACATTGGTCTATGGACGGATGTATAAATATGTGCACCGAATGAACGTGAATTAATCATCATACAAGAGAATAATAATCCTAATAATATACTAAAGTACCATTCTCCTCTCGTTCGTTGATGTGCGCCCCTCAGTATCGCATCAAAATCGAAATTCCTCGGTATCTAGTGAAAAAATCGAGTAACTATTCTATAAATGCTGAAATTGTGATTCTCCAGAATTTGGGAACGAATTTTTATATTGACCGGGCCAGCCCCTCACTCAAATGAAAATTTCGTTGGAAAAGATCGATATTTAGTTCGATACTTTCGACTAAACGCTTTCTTGAAAAATCACAAAAATGTTGTCGTTGCAGCGCGAAAGATTCTTCCGAAAATACATTTTTGCTATCCTAATCGTGAATTTTGTTAACAGTTTCGTTATGAATAAAGAATATTGTTGAAATGACGAAAATTTTGAAATTATTTTAAAAAACTTTAGTTCACCGTATTCAAGAAAATATTGACGTTTTTCGTCATCCATAATGACACTTTGTCATTTATTATGAGCTTGAAGCTTGCATCGACGCAATGCCACGAAATGAAAAAAAAAAAAGAAAAGGATTTGGCACTTTTTTTTGATTTTTTTTCATAATTTGCCTTTTTCCCCTTTTGGACCTCACCAATGGAGTCGTGATGTAAAAAAGGGACCAATCATTTTGTTTTTTTCATTCCGTAACATTTCGTCGATGCAAACTTCAAGCTCATGGTTTACTTCACATAGGAGGTCCCTTAGGTCATTAGTATGTATTGTTAGTAACGACTAGTGACATCCTTAACTTTGTTTAGCACAAAATCCAAGTAGCTGTAGCGTATGACAGAGACTGCAACAAGAAGACAACGCTATTTAAGTTATCGTAGCAATAATTCTGCATATAGACAGAACTTATAGTGGTTTCGGTATAAGACGATGAGGAAACGAGGGGTAAAGATGGTCGAGGAGGGTGTTACGAAAAGTAAATGTCCCTCTCCACACTCATTCCCTCCTGAGGTAAAGACATCGAGAGGGAAATACATGCTGGAATAGCCAGAACTGGTAGGACTAATTCTCCCAAACTTTAGTCATGGATACAGACGTCTGTCTTGTGGTTCAACGTATATACGTATATAAAGGCGACAACAAGTAATTACGAGAAGAAGAGGGAGAGAGAGAAGTCCTTGGCAGTTTCTCTGTTGTGAACATAAATTCAGCCCCGAGGGTTCGTATGAATTACATCCTCTCAATTCTCAAGATCCTGCGACACCATTTTCTTCTCTTTTTAAATCGCCTCCATATAGCTTTTCATAATTCTCTCGAGAGTTACAAAATTTCCATAGGAAAATCCTTCATCCATAATATGACCTAGAGCTACGGAGCTGTGCTCGCACGGAGATAAAATTTTGCGTTGCGACAGCGTACGCCACGCTACTGGTACAAATTTTCTTTGTTAATATAATGACAAGAAATTTTTTTGCTGCTGCAACCAAAGTTTTATGTCGAATGTGATCTGCCGCAGGAGCAAACAA
>JAPYYS010001627.1:0-27438 GCA_030522525.1 Campopleginae sp. 14b
ATAGTTTTCGAGCAATTGAACACTAGAGTTTACATGCACAAGCATAGGATTCAGAGAGATATATATAGGTATATCTTTTGCATATTGTAAACTCAAATTATTCGACAACCGTGTAGATGAAAAATAGGAAAAAAATTTGTGTCATCGTATTTGTGGCTAAAGAATATTACCACCAAATTTTATTAAATTCTTATCGCATGGTCGTATGTAGTCAAACTTTCTCAAGTTTCTTGAAGTTTAAAGATCGTAATGACTTGTTTGAATGTAAAGATCCTGGACGCGGATCACTACGAGATCGTTTTGCGACAAGGTTTGGATTTCTTCGGTGCTGCGAGATTTAGTGCAGTTCCGGAACGTTGGTGGCGTGGTGGTGGTAACGCTGGTATAACAAGCAGCAGTAGCACAAGTTGCGGAAACGGTGTTCCAAATCAAGCTGCGCTCCCAGGCGCTGTAATAGGAAATTGCAATCTTGCTGAATCGTCGTCTTACGGTCAACAAGGTGACGGTGTTCTCCAGTGTTACCGTTGCCAAGGATTCTGGCACGTTGCAGCCAATTGTCGCCATTTGCCACGCTGTGTTCGTTGCGGCGAACCTCATAGCGTAGAATTTTGCCCCCGACCGCGTAACAGCCCGATTTGTTGTCATTGCTCTGGTCCCCATCACGCAGGTACATCATTTTTGTCATTGAACATTTTCCCTTGTTTTTCGACCATTCTGTTCGGGTTTTTCAAGACCGAAAAAGCTTCGACTCCTTCAATGATAACCGAGCGTTTTGCTTAATTAATCACTTCAGCGCTCAACGATTCGATCTCTAAGAAAATAAAAAATAAAGATGATTAAAATAATGAGATCCAAATAAGATTTGCCATTGAAATTGCAGGCTTTCGGCAATGTCCCGTGAGACTTCAATTGCTGAACGCAACACCGATAAGTATCACGTTGAGCACTGCAAATCGTAGTGGATCTCAATATCCCCTGAATCCTACGAGCAAACAGAGCGCTTCTCAGGGTCAACAATCTCTGAAACCCAATCATCAATGAACCATATACCCAAGCTCGTGCTCAACTGTTTTACCAAAATTGTCGAGTCACGAATATTTTTATAGATAATATTCGTTTCAACATCATTTTTTTCATATTTTTTTTTAATCTCTGGACCATATCGACGAAACTTTTTTGAAAACCAAACTTATTTGTACGTACATCTGCGATATTTTTACGAGAGCAATAAAAACTCGATTTTATAGAAATTTTTCGTTCGATCCTCGGTCGATTTCGAAGGGGAAAAAACTCGGACACCCGCCGAATGCAACAACCATTTTTTTTTTCGCTTTTCATATCCAATCCCCTCTATTTCTGTGAGTCGTTAAAGAAAAATTGGATCCGGTTCGTTAGGTAACGATAATCTTTGCCCCTATTTTTCAATTAATTACCCTTTTAATCTTCATTGATTGCAACGACAAAGCAAATGCATCAGAGACTTTGGGAAAATGGCAAAAAAGATTGGGGAATTCTTTCGTCCTGGAACTGTGAAGTGAGGCAGCTCGAGAAATAATTAAAAATAAATGAAGAATCGCAGTGTACAAAAAAATGTTTGAGCACGAACCTCATTACGATCGGGTAACACATCCGATCGTATTGCGACTACCCGTGCATTAAACTTTTGACAGAGCCATCGCGACAATAATCTGGACACATGCATCAAGAGTAGAATAATTAGCATAAACATTATTACGACGAAGGACACGTGCAACGAATAGATAATCCGTTTTCCGCGCCTACTTTAACGAACTTTTATTCCGGGCTGACACTATGGAAGCGCGATTGAGAGAAAAAAAGCGAAGTAATCGTTTGGCCGACTTTTTTTTTTCTTTCTCCTCTTCTCCACTGCCCATAGCCGAACGTTCGACTTTCATAATCCCCACCTTTGGAGAAGTAGACTCTCGACACTCTTCAAGACCGGTCGCGCTGATATTATAACGTTAAAAGATCCTCTGGGTGTTCCTTGCCCCTGCCCGATGGCTAGCGAATGTTTCCCTCTAACGTGTACCCATCGAAAACGATTTTAAGTCCGTCGCAAATCGGTCGCAGCCCAAACGCAGCCTCCAAACATTTTTTTCAGTCCCTCCAAAAATCGTGCATCATTTCGGTTGACAAAAAAAAATTCGGTCGTTAAATTAATTTCAGCAATTCCAAATAAACTTTCAATTAAATCGCCGAAACTTTGGTGTCTTTTCTTTATCGATCGATAAGACTGTCATCGAGGGGGTCTCCGAAATTTCGCGACTTAACGTGTGGCTCTATTATCACCAAAAAATCCTCAAAGATCGATTGAAACTTAAACAGTCAATCTGCTCGTTTTCTCTGATTGAAAACTCCAATACCGCAGTTTAAAATAAATGTTACGAAGGACCTGATTTTTTGTCACATTTTTAGAAAGAACGTGCGTTAATTATACGAAGAATGAAGTAAAAAGTGGGATCGTGATATCGATGGGAAACGTACGTGTCGATTCCGTTGTTCTCAATATTTGATCGTTGTCTATCGCGCTATTTATAGTGCGTGTGATTTCTTTACTTGTAAATAATAGAGAGCGTGGGAGAGGGGAGATATATTTTATAATGCAAACTTTCACTAAATAATAAAATTAACACGAATGAGATTTCTCAGCTGAGTGAACCCTTTGATCGATAGAACATCGAGAAGGGGATAAGATGTTGATAAGAGGGAATGGGAGATGCAAAAATGGAATGTAGTTTTGGCGGGGAATTGTTCTTACAACTACCTGTTGAATCGACCAGACAGAATCGTCCAAGTAGTAGGAGCGAGCGTGTGAGCAACGTTGACATTCGATAATACGAGCTAGAGCCTCGTCTCAGTCGATAAGAACATGATCTCGACGCAGTTGGTGCTGCTGATCTTTGCTACGATCGTTACAACCAGCAATCAAAAACCTTTCATTCTTCGAAGTAATTACAAAGGACTTGCCGGTGTCCCACTCCATGCCCAAGCTGGACTTCGTCGCGCTGTTTATTTTCACGAACAAACTGTTGCCGTCGTCGATGTCAACCCGACTAGAGAAATCCAAGCTTGTGATATCATCGAGGGATAGTGAGTGTTTTCCCATATTTTTTTTTTTTCATTCAAACATTTAAAATCAATAAACGAATTATAAATAAAAATTCTGTATTCGTAGTCCTAAAAAAATTAAGCACAAACTACTGTTTCTTAAAAACTTTGTCAACGTTAAACAATTATTCACGCTTATCAGCTGGCACCTCGCCAAATGGTGAAAAAAAAAACAATTTCGAAATAACACGAGTTTATAAATATTCAAAGATTTAAGTGACCGAGGGATAAAGTGTAGTGCATCGATTATTGCCATTTAAAAAGAAATTATGGCATTTAGCATAAGTTTTAAAAAGAAACATTTTAGCAATTTGAAAATATTTTGAGAAATCACGAAAATTCGAATTTTAATCCCTCTGGACAATTCATTGATTCGGAAAATGGGGAGTAAGTGAACAATATATTGTTGTCGTTTTTTATACTTCCGAGCATATCATCGAATAGCAACTTTTGTATTTCGGGATATTGCCGAATTTTCAAAATGTCTCGTCATTGTCAAACGCCGCACGTAACTATCCGATGGTCAATCGTTGTCAAGAGACCTTTCCCTCAATGTTGGTCACTGCCGGCTCGTGAAGAGATTTCACCGCCAAGCCCATACAATCACTTGACAGACAACTCGTAATAATGTGACGTGAAAAAATCTCGGACTTGCTTTTTTTAATGAAAAATAAATTCCTTACTTAATATTCGATTATTGTGCAAAATAAATAAAAAAATTCATTGATTCTCAACAAAATTCTCGACTCGTTATTTTTTTTTCTCCCAGCAGTCTTTCCTTTCGTTTTTTAGTGAACCCTCGAAGATCCAAGAGATTTTACAAAATGTATCCGCAACGGTGACACCAGCGGAAGTTACATTTCTGCAGATGATCGACTTGATGTATCGGTGCGAAGTATTCGATAGGATGCAGTCGTCCATCTCAAGGCACCCACAAAAAAAGAGTCAACACGGACCAGGAACAGGCGCTTTCAATTTGCTCCATGGAATTTTCCCAGGTTTGCATGCTCATTTATAAAACACACTTTTACTTTTTCGACGCAACGCTCATTCATCACAACATTTACATTCTCCTTGCGCGAGCTCAAGGGATGTTGGGATTTTATTGAAACTGAAAAAGTTCGAAAATTGCATACCAACTAATATTTTCAGAGCACGCTCCGACGATTTTTTCTAAAAACTACTGAGAATTATATTGTCCACAATAGCAATCAAGAATCGTGCTCATAAATATGCATTTGAGTATACGACACAAGATTTCATGGGAAGTTGCAAGTTCTGGATTTCCCGGCTGAGAAATTAATTTTTTTATCTCACAACAGACATCAGTTTTCCTTAAATTTTCTTCCTTATTCCTTGCACGGTCACAGCATCACCGTTTACGTCGCTAAGCATCGAAACATCAGACACGTGCACGTGTAATTTTTCAGAATAAAAGAGTTTGTACGAAGACGTGAGATAAACTCTGGAAAAATAATAACCCGACGATTTCTATGACTTTCCGTGACTTTCAGTCTATTGTCTCTAAGATTCGGGAAAAAAACGATAAGTTCGTGAATAATACACGCGAATTATTTGTCGAGGGTTTCTTTGGAATTCTTTTATCGAGAATGCTTCGATATCAACATTTTAATGAATTTAATCGAGGAATTAAATTCTCTCTGACGATTTTACGAATATTTGCTTGCTCGAGAGTGTAAAGATTACCGAAAAACCAAAAAGTCTCTTTTTTTCACGTGATTTTGTGGTTTTGTGAGTAATTTATCGAAAAATATTGCAATGTCCTAAGTCTTTCCTGAATTCAAAAATATTTCTGCTGCTTTTCCACTCTGCTCGGTTATTACGTTGCTCAGAAATCTGATGCCTGCTATCAACTGTACAAAAAGCATTCTTTCTTCATCTCGACTATCAAAAACGATCATGATATCTTGCTCGTTAGAAATAACTTCAGAAAACTCAACAAATATTGCAAAATACTCATCACCATTTCCACGTCAACGTTTCCACGTAAATATTTAAAATGATGATGACAAGTGTTAAATCTTTCTTGTGCAGGCACGTAATTATTAGCTTCGCCGGTTGGTCCTTACTTGGGATTGTATGAAAGAAATAGTAAAAATGTACTTTCCGTTTCAATGGCAAAGTGACGTAATTCATAATGATAATTTTTAAAATACTCTTGCAAGTTTGGGCACGTCGTAATTGTCTATCCTTGTGCCAAATACCGCGAATCATGAGATCAATGAATTCCGTAACCACCTCATTTGGGAACCGAGTCTAAGAATAAACGTCAACTGTGGTTCCTTATCGCCTCGTGTTTCCGGGCAGTCGTGATCTTTTGTAATCGATTTTTTTTCTCTAAAACTTCAAGTCTTTCGATTTATTTGTAAAAATTCTCGAACGTCAAAATTGGAGTAATAAAAAGTTATTTATTTAAAGGAACCAAATGGTGTGGATCTGGCGACTTGGCCCAAAATTATCACGACTTGGGACCGAGACGAGAAACCGACAGGTAAACGCCGAAAATTCATTACATTTACACCAAATTAAAAAATTAACCTCAACACCTTCCCTAAAGTTGCAAAAAAAAAATGTCTATCGCGTCCGATTGCAAAGTTGGATTTCAACAAATTTTGTTCTTTTTGTCACTTGGAAAAAAACTTTCATGACAGAAAAAAGAATCGATCGTTACGTTTCCGAGAGATGAGTTTTTTTCTTCGTCCTGTCAAGATTTTATCGATTCCCGTTTGATAATATGAACGAACTTAGACTGGTGACAATGCCCGACGAATGGTTGCATTAATATTGGCGAATTTTATTACAGATGTTGCCGAACTCATGATTTATGTCCTGTCAAAATTCGTGGTTTAAAAACCCGATACAATCTTTCGAATGTCGCAATATACAGCAAGTGAGTACTAAATTGTAATCATTGAAAAAATTGGATACGACTGCAAGTTCCTTGAACGTCGTTGCCCGTCGAAAAGTTTCAATATTTCCACGTATCACGTAAATATCGAGTGAGCAATGACATTACCATCATATTTACTTCAGCCGGTCATCTCATTGCAACTCTACTTTAGCCTTGAAGACTTATTGTGAAAAATGTCTCATATGAATCTTAGATGTGTCTCATTATATGACGGCAATTTATCATTCGTGTGAGTTCGGAAAAGATAATCGAAAAGCACGAGCTAAAATATACGAATATTGAGAAAATATCAAACGACAAAAACTTGTCGTTCGTTTGGGTCGTTTGTACTTGATATTTGCCGAAAAAATAAAATATCAGGCTCTTCTTCGACGTGCTTTTCAAAACATCAAGCCAGTCGGACTAAAACGTGTAGCACGATTTTTGCACAACTATGGAACTAATAGCTCGGCTTGAAAAAGTTCCGGAAGTCTCCGATTTTCATGTAAATGAATTCTCATTTGGCGCGAGGCCATAGAACTCGCGCCTCAAGTGCACGAGTTCCATGGCCGAGTTACTTCGCTCAGCATAATCTGAACCTTAATATTTTCCCGAAAAGAAAATTTTCGCTGTAATTAATGACTGTGGTGCTTTTCTGTGTAGGTCTCATTGCTCTTGTGACATCGGTCTTTATCAGTGTCTCAAGGAAGCTGGAACAACAACAGCGAAATTAATAGGAACCCTGTTCTTCAACGTTGCTGCGATTGAGTGCATTACGGATGTAATGGAGCGGGGCAGGCCTGTGAAAAAGTTCGCGAGAACCGGCCTGATATTTGAGAACTGACATTTTAAAAAACTTACACTTAGTGTACAGTGATTGAAAAATAAACCCTGTGAGCCGCGTATGACGTTTCCTTGATGGTTATACGACCTGTAATGAGAACTCTTTGTGCAGGTAAAAAAATCCGATTTTAATGATAATTATTACAATTTTAATACTTAATGACGTTGAATGATTGTTTGAGGAGCTAATGTCAGCTCAGGAAACATTTTAATGAATTTAATCGGGGAATTAAATTGTCTCTGACGATTGTACGAATATTCGCTTGCTCGAGAGTGTAAAGATTGCCCAAAAACCAAAAAGTCTCTTTTTTTACGTGATTTTGTGGTTTTGTGAGTAATTTATCGAAAAATATTGCAATGTCCTGAGTTTTTCCTGAATTCAAAAATATTTCCGCTGCTCTTCCACTCGGCTCGGTTATTACGTTGCCCAGAAATCTGATGCCTGCTGTCAGCTGTACAAAAATAATTCTCTCTTTATCTCGACTATCAAAAACGATCATAATATCTTGCTCGTTAGAAATAACTCCAGAAAACTCAACAAATATCGTAAAATACTCATCACCATTTCCACGTCACACATCTCGACCGGATTTATCAAGACTTCCCACAGAATGCTGCACACCGTTTCTACAACGGAAATTAGAGCATTATGGGACGCCTCTCTGGATGACAATAAAGCCAAAATCCATAGACTGTCTTTGTTCCAAGAAAAATGGTTTCGACGAATCAGCTGCACAGTCAAATCCACAACTTCGGAGTCACTGAGAAAAAAAAAACGTAATGGATGGAGCAAAATTCATTCAACCACCAATTTATTAAAACAGAAGAGCCATTCAAGCATCTGAATGAAAACTTTGCTGTCGAGCTGGTTTTAAATGTTTCGTTAATCATTTTATTACCGCGACTGACTACTCGTCGCATTTTTCTAAATTTGTACGAATTTAAAAATTCTCCAGATTTTTTTCTTCTCCCGGTATGAAAATTCACAAATTATCAAGAAAAGTAAATGTGACTGTGTATGAGAATGTGTATGCGTTATTTTTTGCCACTCACGTTATTGTATCGTGTCCCGAATACAGACAGAATTTGAGTGCGTAAATGATCGATGATAAAACGTTTTCTTCGCAATTGTTGATAAGAGATATGAATGCTCGAATGCAGCCTTGAGCATACAAAATTTTAAAGGCTGTTTTGCTACCAGCGCAGAGATTCCCAACCGTCCATGCGCACACTTCCAGCAGAGGATAGTTCAGAGTATAAAGTTGAGCTATGATATGAGGTGCAGCATGCTTTGCCAAGAAACTACAAACTTCAGAGTTGGCCAAAGCAATATTGCAACAACAACTTGCAGCGATCAGCTGAACGGGTGGATTTGTACATGACAAATCACGGATTAACGCAGCCAGTGCATTGTTTTCTTGGAGAAAACTTTTTATATTTGTTTCATCCTGGAGAATAAATAATTTTCATTTGGAGCTGAATGCCCGTGGTGGTTTGCATAATATTCTTCATCTCATGTTCAGGTGCAAATTCTCATTTGGATCTTTGGAATCGGGAGTATACTTTGGACGTTAAAATCGAACCTTAATCAACGAGTTCTGCAGCAAAACATAGTCATCTTTGGAGAGAGCGCCTCGACCCAGCTGTCTCGCTTTTTCAGCCACATCTTCGTTGCACAAAATAGCTTGATCTCGTTTTATTTCCCCGAGAGCTGGTCGTCTTTTCGTCAATGAAAAAGCACGATTATTCTTTCTCTCATCGTCCAGAGCAGATCGTAGTTCGTCACGCATAACCTCCAATCTTCCATTGTTTACAAGCATTGCCTCTGCAGTATTTACGTTCAATATTTGTCACGTAGTCCTTTATCATTATGCTAATGTACAGTCGTGTAACTTTGCAAAGTTTTAAATAGAAACTTTTAATGTACGTCAAAAATAAAGGATTGAGGTTAGTTTCCGTGTTTTATGCAATTTCCCAATATGTTCGCGATCCCTACGTTTCAAAATCGTCTCAATTTCTCTTCGATGGAATGTCATTCGTCCGAAAAGACACAGACATGACTTTTCACACTAAATAACATTATCTATCACCAAAAATCCGTTCTATTCGTTATTCAAGACTTTATTACGGAGCACACGTTGACAATCGTTTGACCTACTCGAAATTGCATCGGAGTTTGATGACAGAATGCGGAATCAGCTGTTGAGACAGCTGATCGCGGATAACGAAAAACCACAGCCATAAAGTTAGCCGGACGACTATTAATGATCAACTTTTTTATAATTAATATCACCTCGTGGTATTGTGATGTTGGCGTAATTAAAATGAGTGGTAAATATTTCTTTCGAAGAAATGAATGATTTCAGAGCTCTTTCGCATTTCATAGCAAGAGATGCTGGCCAGCATGTAGATTCGTTTTCTGAGCCTCAGAATTGTCAATAGTAGACGAGGATCCTACTATTTATTAGTTTTTCGAAGATAAAATATCAATGGAAAAATATGAGAAAGTGCCAGAGGCCAAAACTCTTTCTTAGAACTTAGAATTTGCAATGTTTTGATAGTAAGTCAGTAATATTCAAGGAAAAAAAACAAGTCAAATTGCAATATCCGTCTGTACCATGTCGTAATTATATATATAGTTAAATAATGGTATCTTGACCGACTTTTTTTTTATCGACACACCTTTGCTCCTCTTTAGGTCGTTCCGGAGAGATCGATGTTAAGAAAGACTAAGGGTACTTGAATGAAGCGTAGTTGAAAACAGACAGAAAGAGTCTCAAAAAAGGACCAGTACAAAGGGCCTATGTGCCTTAGAGTACTTGATTCTAAGAGTCAGTCAGAGTGCGTTAAAACAGTGTAAGAATAACCACGAAAGAGTCAGGACATCTTCTCTCTAGCTGAAGTATAAAGAATAAAACCTAATGTGGATCATTCGAACTATAATTCTATTTGTTGAATTATTCAATCGACTAAACCGCCGAATATATGTATGTTCATTTTTTCATGTCAACATCGTGAATATTTAGTGACTTTTCAAGTATTTGAGAAAATGTTCTATATTGGAGTGCTTCCATCGTGCCAGACAATGTGTTCTGTGCGTTGATTTTCCACGCGAGTTTTTGTTGATTTCTGGACTAAACTTTTTTACAGGGAGCAGGAAAATTAGGAAAATGTTCAAAAATCGAAAAAAAGCGACAAAATCCGTTTAAGTTTTATAATAGATTTCTTATATCGTACACGATTTCTGAAGTCTCGTTTTTTTTCTCCTCTTCGAAATGCATTTCAATGACCTCGTCACGAAAGAACGAAAGGACATAGTTCTTTTTGGTTTTTACACTCGTGACGTTGTGTATTCTGATGGGAATGCAAAAGTATGAGATCCAAACGCACTAACACTTGGCAGTAATCCAGCATTCGGAATGATGTTCCATGAAAGTGTCAACGTTACGTTTGTGTTGCCTCTGTAAATGAATGCGTCCAATAAGTTGGAATATATTCGAATCATCAGTCGTTTTCAACTTAAGATTTGAAAATTTCACCTGAGGCCGTTGCCGTCATCCCAGAAATAATATTTAGTGTTCATGTTCTTGAAATCAAGGACAGCGTTGTCTCCACGTAACACAATTTTATCCCAAAGCACGATCTGTTGGATAAAAATTTTCTTCGTGACCAAAACCTTTCGAAAAGTGAAAGAAAATACTCGCAGCTTATTTCTACATCTTGGGGTCAATAGAAACCTGTCGAGTGGTAATTTTTGCATAATTTCTAGAACAAAGCCTTGGAATATTTTTCCGTAATTCGAAGCCATACTTCGAAAGTCTTTGCTACATGGACAAAGTTGAGGAAAGTCTCTATGTCTTTGGAAAAATCGATTTTTTTCAACCGACACCAGTTTTTGCTAGAATTGTGGGGTTTGCACTTCTTTTTAGGTCGACTTTCTTTGCAAAGTCGTCAAGGTCTGTTGGAATTGTGAATTTTTTATGTTACCTGGTTCAGATGATTTGCTTCAGTTTCATATTCAGCCGTGAGATACAAAAAGAGTTGCTTCACGTTCCAGTTGAATAACGGAGTGAGATGTATGTATGCCGTTAAGGAAAACTGAATTGAATTCTATACATTTATAAGAACTTGAGAAGAAAGCAAAGGTGTGCATGGCATTAGCGCAATTAGAAAATAGAGTTTAGAACTTTGCACGTAACTATTTGCTCGACTGTATTTCCAGAAATTCTGCCTTTTAGTTGTAAAATTTATATAAAAAGGATATCAGTTTGTAGATCGAACGTCAAGAATCCCAAATCGTTCTTTTCCCTGGAGGCGCTGTAGTCTGGCACATTTTTTCTGCAATGTTTTGCAAATGATGAAACGATTTTTCACTCAAAATTGGATAACTCTTTGGACAATTTCGAAATGTGTTTACATTATTTTCAATTAATTCTGTGGAAAAACTAGGATCGAACTTGATTGTTGAACAAATGCAATAACTCTCCATGTCAGGGAAAGGTTATTTCTCGAGAATTTCGAGTCGATATTCGATATCGACTGGAAAATCAATTGTCCATCGTACTTGACTGTGGCAAGACAGCCACGTTACGGTATGAAATATGGTATTGAGCAAAAGTGTTACGACTTTTTCTGTTGGGCAATGTGAACTTTTGAGCGTTCACATAAAAACAATGTAGATTCAACGCAAAAGAATCGGCGACTGTTGTATTATACTTACACGACAACTTTAACAGTGTTTAACGATGCATTTGCTCTGTAGTCGATAAACACCGTCGATAAAAAGCAGCAGAATGTCAAACAAGCCGAGACACTCAGTGTGTACGCCAATATAGCGTTTCCCCTTGTTAAAATAGTATGCATCTTTGCGACACTAACTTATAATTTGATCTTCTATGGTGAAAAAAAAAACTAAAAAAAATAACAATGCGGAATACAATTTATATTAATTGGCACCACGCGCATCAACACAGGTTGGATAAATCCATCCTTTTTTTCGATACCAACGTCATCAAACTCAACGTGTTACGATTTCACCGGCCAATATGGGAACCTCAGGACGCCAGTCTTGTGTGGATGAAAACTGAAGCTCGAAATTGCTTCGATTGGCATTTGGAGAAGAATAGAGGGCGTTGCGAGCGCGTCAACCAGTTGCTAAATTTTATTGCGAATCTTACTGCGTTATACACATATATCGAAAAATTTCACTCTCATTTCGCATTTACCAGGAGTAAACCCTTATTTCCTTTTCCCTTACGAACGCCGCCGTCGTTCATATCAGTTTGAGACAAAAAATATATTGTGGTCGCCGTAGCCCATATCGTTTTTGTTTTGGCGCTTATTTTCCGCTCCATTTGACCTCTCCTGAGTTAGCCACTTCAAGTGGAATAGTGGTTTTTTTTTTTTACAAATTCTTCGGGATCATACATTGGTCCGTGGTGACCCAATTGGATCGTTGAGTGGTGGAACATTTTTTCTGAGAAAAGCATCACAACATTTAGCCCCCTTTGCAGTAAGATGAGTCCGTAATGTTGATTTACTTTAGGTATATCTTTTGGGGGTTGTTCAAAATTGTTATTAATAATTAACCAGCTTCAAAATCAATATAATTATCAAAATTTCCTGTTTTTTTACAATTTTCTTTACACAAATTTGATATTATTCGTGGTAACATATCCTTGTTTCAAAGTCCGCAACTTTGGAATGAGATATACTTTGCTACACGTTCTCCGTGACAGGAGTAATACGACTAGATAACCGAAAAAATTCCAACCACCTAAAAAGGCAGAAGGGCATTAGGGAAATACTGTCACGGTTGTCAAATCTCTAAATCGATGAATCAGTGCACCTTTATCACGAAACCGAGTGATAATTAATAAAAACGTGTGGGGCCAAGAAATAAGGTGCGCAATGACAGTGTACTACATGAAATTTGGTGTCCACGGTTCGTAGAGCGTTGGAACGATAAAAATTTGACACCCGTAAGCTACTTCGATCGATTCTTCGGCGGGCAGTTGACTTTTTATTTTCCTTGAATTTCGTAACTCCAGAGCCATGGACGTATTAAATAAATTGAGAAACACAGTGAGCAATACGATTAGCAATACGGTAAACAGTACGGCATACGGTTTGTCGCAGTTGTCGAGTGTTTTGCCAGGGAACCCGGTGACTCGAGAGTTCGAGGCGACCGCACATGTTGCGAGCGCGGGCCCGGGTTTGTTGTGGAAAGTTTACAGTGGATTCAAAAAATCGACGCGACAAGAAGCATCGATATTCGTTTTCGAAAAGCGTATGTTGGATCGCTGGTCAAGCAAACAGGAACGGGAAGCTGTTCTCGAGACGTTAAAGCGAGGAGTGACGCAGCTAACCAAACTCCGTCATCCACAGATTCTAATAGTTCAACATCCGTTGGAAGAATCTCGAGACAGTCTAGCCTTTGCGACAGAACCAGTTTTTGCCAGTCTTGCCAATGCCCTTGGCAATGTTGAAAATATTTCAATACCCTTGACCAAAAGTCTCCGCGACTACAAACTACTTGACGTTGAAATACGCTACGGCCTTTTACAACTCGGCGAAGGTCTCGCCTTCCTGCATGGCGACGTCAAACTTCTTCATCGAAATGTCTGTCCAGAATCCATCGTCATCAACAAAAATGGAGCTTGGAAAATTTTTGGATTCGATTCTTGTGCCCTCAATCAAAACCCCAACGACAAACAGGTATTTTTTTTTTTTTTACCACAAAAAAATTCAGAAATCTTTGACATGTTGTTTTTTCTTATATGCAAAATGCAAAAAAAAAAAACGTCCGTGAATGCTTCAGATTTACCATAAGCAACATGGCATTTTGAAATTTTTGTACAAAAAACAAGCAAAAGATATTTATAATAAAAATAATCAGTTTTCGTGCAATTAATGAAGAATTAATTTTGAAAAATCACTTTTGTAGCCGTCATGGTCGTACGTGGAATACGATCCTACAATTCCTGCCATAGGTCAGCCCCAATTGGATTATCAAGCACCGGAATGTATCGTAGCCGGGAGTTGCTCTCCAGCTAGTGACATATTCTCCTTGGGGATGTTGGCATACGTTTTGCACTCGCCAGGAAATCGTCCGCTGCACGAATCCCACGGAGATTCTTCAAAATGTCGTCGTTTCTTCGTAGATTTCAAAAATTCACTGACATCGAGCAAACTCTCTCCAATTCCTGACGCTTTTCGAGATACCGTCAAACTTATGTTGAGTAGTAATCCGGAACTCAGGCCGGATGCACATCAGTTCATCAAGGTAGTCAGGCATCGCGTTTTTTCGTCTCTTTTTACGACAAATAATCAATTTCCGTTTTTGTCGAATATACTCCATGCCTTGGTTTCTTCCAGATTGAATATTTCATGGACATTGGCGTCAAAACTTTGAACTACTTGGACAAATTGTTCCAATGGGACAATTTACAAAAATCTCAATTCTACAAAGGCTTGCCTCAAGTTATGAAACAATTTCCACATCGCGTCGTACTTCACAGGATTTTGCCATGTTTGTACAAAGAATTCGTTAACGCTCCGATGATTCCATTCGTTTTACCGAGCATTCTTCAAGTCCTCGAATCCTGCACGGCTGAAGAGTTCAGCGAGCACATTCTACCGAATTTAAAACCCGTACTTGCCCTCGAGGAACCGCCACAGGTAAATCTCACGATTATAAGCAACTAGGGATTCGCATTAGTTGGGAATAAGTTTCTCAGCTTATATTTTCAATGCAATATTTATCGTTTCTCGAAATATATTCAATGTTTCGCTAATTTTTCAGATAAGTCTCGTGTTGATGCAACGCATTGACCTTTTACTGAAGCTTTGCAACGCTGAAGTCATAAAAAACGACATCGTGCCATTATTGACACGCGCTTTGGATTCTCGTCTAGAGCAACTCCAAGAATTATGTTTATCGGCGCTTCCTTCCATAGCGAATCTGATAGAAAGTCCTTCGATGAAAAACGTGATATTGCCACGAATAAAAAAGTTATGCTTGGCTGGACCAGGCAGCGGTAGAAGTTTGAGCGTCCGCGTCAATTGTTTATTGTGTTTGGCCAAAATGTTGGAGCATCTCGATCGGTGGCTGGTCCTCGATCAAATATTACCGTTCCTTCAGGAAATTCCACATGCTGGGGAACCTGCTGTTCTAATGGCTATCATAGGTGAGAGTTAAATCCTTCAATTTACCTTTTGTTTATTGTTTTAACGTTCCAGTAATTTGTTTAATTTCCAAAATGACGCAAAAAAAATTGAAACTTTTTTTTCATTCATATGTTCTTAATGAATATTTCAGGTATTTACAAAATGGTCCTGACCCACAGTAAATTAGGCATAAGCAAAGAAACGTTGGCGACCCAAGTTCTGCCGTTTTTGTTACCACTTTGCATCGAGCAAAATTTGAGTCCGCCACAATTCGAAGCCCTAGCGAGTCTTGTTTCCGACATGATTCATCGAGTGACGTCGGAGCATCGAGAAGCTTTGCGTCAGTTGGACGCAGTAAGAAAAGAAGCTCAAAAGTTGGACGATGCATTGATGCAATCGACCAATCCGTCGACGACATCAAACGTTTTGGACGAAGCATTTCCCCGAATTGAAATGCCGATAGCGACAAGCTATACGCCCATCAAGGACGGCAAAGGGTTAACGATGGAAGAAAAACACAGGTGAGACTTCTGGAGCTTCAAATTTCCAAAGAATATTCACCAAGATACTATTTCCTTTCACAAATTTTCTTTCCTTTTGAAATCCCAACCCTCTCCGGATCATATTGGTTTTTCTTGACCTACACGATATTTTTTACCAAAAATTTTATTTCTCAAAACGTTTCACTAGAAATAAAACAAATTCAACAACTATAATAACTATGAAACCTTAAAGAATCGATAGAGAGAATTGCAGAATTTTTGCAAATTTTGTTCTCTCCAAACACGTGAGACAAAGATAATGAGTTTGCATCATTGGAATCCAACGGAATTGGCAATTTGATACTTTTTTTCCAAGCAGAGCCAAAGTGAAAATCTTGGTAAATGAAAAATTGACTTGAAGAAAAAAAAAGGCGATTCCGGAAAAAAGCAAAAATGGTGAATGGACCGAATATTTTTCGTTTGACTCCAACGATGTAAACTTCAATATCATTGATATATCATTAAATATAGAATCGGATTACACTCTCAAAGTCCAATGACGCCAAAGGCTGTGACGAGACCATTGAGAAACGAGCCAAAAGATCTGACGAGTACTTTGCTGCAGAATAACTTGAACCAGCTGAACTTGTCGAGTGGAAAATCGACGAATTCAGGGCCAAATTATTCGGGCATTACGTCGCCGACTTGGCAGAACAAGAACCAGTGGAGAGGGCCGGAAACTGCAGGAGCGCTTTACAATGCCCCGAACCAACAGAACAAGGATATGACTTGGTCGACAAACGGTACGATGGCGAACTGGGCTCAGCATAATTCCAACTCCAACTGGAACCCGTCGACGACATCAAATTCGTTCGGCCAAAATCACAGCAATATTTTAAGTCCAGGCTCGAACGTTCCTAGAAATTCTTGTCTCCTGGGACAACAAATGAGTTCACAGGAACCAACAAAAACGAATTTATCCACGCAGGACATAATTGATTTTCTTAGCTAATAGTCCTCAAGTGTCGAAAATAAAACGTGAAAATGGAATTTTCCGCAAAATATTATTTTACCAATGTATCATAAGATCCTTACAGGATTATAATTCGCACCTTTCAACTAATATTGCTCGCACTTGTTTAAGTTTGTACATAATATTGAAATATAAATAATAATTTAATCACAAGACATCCGCTAACTTCGCAAAATAACAATGACAAACCTTTCAAATCGTATTTCGTGCCCGCCACAAATTTTTTACGCAAAGAATAATAACAATAATACAAACAACGATGAAAAAACTGAAATCATTCGGAAAACTAGGAGAAAAAAGACGTGCAGGAACTGGAATAAAATTCATAATTTAATCGCTTATTTATTCGAGTACGACGTAGTTATAACGAACCCTAAAATCAAGCCTACGCAATACTATCCCAGCAAAAGTTTACGTCGACGCAAAGAAGCAAAAATACACTTTTTCGCTCCGATAATTTCTTGATGCGTTGAAAGGAGAATTTTTTCAGCGCGAGTATAAAATGACTTCAAGTTCTGTGGACTTGATCCAACTACGAATAGAGTATAAACTTTCCGGTGACGATTCTCGTGACGGTCGGGAACGTTCCTCGTGAAATTTTCAGGCTGGATCGAAAAACCGAAACTTCCAGCCTCAAATAAATATACGGCGAAGGTCATTTATGTGTTTACGGAAAGGCACTTTTTCTTAGAAGGGAAGCTCTGTGTATGAAGTTTAATCAGTTAGTAAAAACTTGCGGGACTTCAGCTTATTCCAACGTGAGTTTCCTCGCTGAGTAAATCCCGAAATTCCTGTAACAACGAATCGGGAAATTGGTGATGGAATAAAGCTCGATCCTCGATTCAGAGACAATTTGAAAAAATTTACTTCTGACCCAGGGAAATATTAACGTTGGAGAAAAATCATGGAAGAAGCCAAATATTCGATAGTTTTTTCGTAATTTTGAAGCCACCGGTAAAGTTAGTGGCAAATCAAGAGAAATTAAAAGACTCGGGACAAACCTGAACTCTGTAGTGATGTTCTTTTCCTTCAATGTCCTGGGAAGCCTCATTGCTGTCGATCTTTGGTAAGCTCGAACCTTCGTCGCTCAAAAGTCCAAAGTTCCATCCGCCTTCGCCGTCGAAGCGCAATAAATATCGATGGAATTTGGCAAGGGAAGAAACGCGATGGGTGATGGTGAGAAGAGTGATGCCACGATTTTTCGCGGTTTCGTACATGGCGCCTTCGGCTTCGAGGCTGACAGCGCTTGTGCATTCATCAAGGAGAGCGTATTGAGGGGCGTGATAATATAATCGCGTCATAGCGAGTCGCTGTTTTTCACCGCCGGAAAGCGTGGAGTCCCAATCACCCTGAGCATCGAGACCTTCGCTCTCGCGCTCAGCGAGCCCTCGTAAGTCGACGAGACCGAGAAGAGCCAAAAGTTCGGCGTCCATAGCTTCGCTTTTTTTACACTCCGCCGGATATGTTATCTGGTCTCGCAAACACCCGATGGTCATGTAAGGCTTTTGGGGGATATAAAACATTGCTGGCCTCCCACTCCGAGAGGCGTACGCTTCCGCTGGACGAGTCAATATTCCACCGTACACTGGCCATAGCCCGGAAATCACTCGGAACAAAGAACTTTTGCCGCATCCGTTCGCACCCGTTATCAATAAATGATCGCCTGGTTTTATCTGCAATTAAAATTTCATAAAAATGTCTCTTCGCAATGGAAAAATTTAATCCAACGAACATTTATTTCACTACAATTAATCTACTCGATTTTCTAAACAAAGTTTCATTAATCGGCATCTTCTCTTAGAAATTCTTTCGCAAATCGCGACGCCTTCGCTCCATAATAGAAAAAATTGTATCGAAATAACTAAAAATTTCGAAAATTTTTGATATTCAATTCTGTCATCATTTTTTAATGGACAAGAGAATTTTAATTGAATGAATTCGAACAGCTGAATGCGGAATAATGCAAGATGGCAATAAATGAAGAAAAAAATTGTCCAATTATCAATCGGATGACCATTACGTTTGAGCTTCCGATTGAAAATGGCAAATCTTTCGTAATTCACAACGTGTATAATTTTCTAACGATACTCAGAACGATTCTTACTCACATCGAGGGTCAAACTGGGAACAATAACTTCGCAATTAGGCGTGACGATCGGCACGTCCGATAAACTAATACCACCGTCCAGACTCTCTCGCACAATGCCTTTGATTATTGGCGTACCATCGTGGAACTCAAGCACGCTCTCACGGTAACTCGATAATGAAGCGTTCGTACCCCGAGTTTGATGACTCGTCACGACGTTTCGACGATACTTGCACAACGAGGCGTCCCTGAAAACGTTCAACATTTCGCTCACGCGATTTGCGTAACCGGCCAGGGCCACCAATTCCTGAAATTCGACCAATTTTTACATTTTATTACCCAATATCCTAATTTTACTCAAGAGCAGTCTTTCGCGTCCGATTAAAGCATCAAACATTTGTAAGTCAAGGTTATTTCTACTCTACTCGAGTCCAGAACGTAGTGAACGAAATTTGCAATTGCCATATCGAATATTTCAAAATTTGATGTTAACATTTTTTAAAATATTTTCTGCAAATTAACGGAAAAAAATGCAACAAAAAAAAGTTGTTGCTAAAAATGGTCATCAAAGTTTGTACTATAATTGATGCAAGATATTCGATAAAACTGAACACACAATAACGTACCTTGTAAGAGGACATTAAACGTTCAACTGCGTCAGCTCCGGAGCTCAAAAGATTTTTCGAAGTCGTGAGGTACCTCGTGCGTTCGCTCACTCCACCTGGCAAAATAAATTGATTGCGTTTTGTATCAGAACGTAAATTAGTAGAAAAATTATTCACATGAATTTAAAGGAAAAGCTTTCAAGGAGATTTCGGAATCGAATAATCTTCCTCTATTGAGAAATTTCCCGTTTTTGTCTGATTAATCAATTTTTTATTTCTATTTTTTCTTATTAATTTTTTAAATAAATTTTCAAAAATTAAAATGTTAAAAATTAATCAAAAAGAAAAAATTCAATGAGTTTAATTGAATGAAATTTATTTATTCATTTTCTTAAATAATTGGATAATTTAATAATTTAGGAATTTAATAATTTAATATTTCAATAATTTGATATTTTGATAATTTGATAATTTAATAATTTAATAATTTAATAATTTAATAATATAATTTTTAATTTTAATTTAATTTTTAATTTCAATTTAATTTTTAATTTTAATTTAATTTTTAATTTTAATTTAATTTTTAATTTTAATTCAATTTTTAATTTTAATTTCATTTTTAATTTTAGTTTTAATTTTTTTGAAAAATTATAACGAAATAGCACAGACGAAAAGAAAACGATCGTTTAAAGTTTATCGTACCATCACCATCGTTGTCTCGGAACGAGCTCGAGGCCAAACTTTCGGCAGAGTTGTAGAGCAACGGCATTGCAATAACGAAGAGTCCAGTCCCCGACCACACGTACTTCATCAACAATTGCTCAAGCATAACGTACCAGAGCTTGAGCGTGAGAACTTTGCCTAAATGTTTGACGAGAGATCGGTAGGCGGTGGTGAGATAACGATGCTCGGCTCTGTGGCCACCGTAGAATGCTATTTCTTCGGCATGAGCGCTTATTCTTGCATGAGCTTCTCGTAAACGACCTCGTCGAGAGGCTTCTTCAGACACGAGTTCACCGAAACGAGGCGATGCTAGTCTCAATACTTGACCCGTTGCCGCTATCACAACCGCTGCCAGTAACGGACCTGACAATTTTTGGAACGACACTTTAGTAACAATAACTAAATTCACACAATTAAATAAACACAAATGAACAAATGCAAAATGAAAAAAAACCGAAAGCTGAAAAGAAATCAATTTTTCATTTTTTCACCTGAAAAGAACCGTCTCAATGTTGCACAAAAATCATGAGCCTGAAGTTTGCATCGACGCAATGCCACGAAATGAAAAAAAAAATGATTCGTCACTTTTTCTCAATTTTTTTTCTTAATTTGCCTCTTGCCTCTTTTGGCCTCACGAATGGATTCGGAAAATAAAAAAGGGACGAATCATTTTTTTTTTTAATTATTTTTTTTTCATTTCGTGGCATTGCGTCGATGCAAACTTCAGGCTCATCAAAAATCAACATCATACAGATGTTGGTCCATTAACATACAAAAATTTAGTTTTATATACGGATTTTCAAAGGCAAAACTTCACGATGTCAGTTTTTTTTACGATTTTATGGATTCGTTTTAAAAAACGAATAAAAGTTGGAAATAGTAAAAACCAACATGAACTACGTGATCTATTCTAGTCAGCATGAAAAAAAAATCTGCCGATCATCGGATTTCATTCATTGCTTAAAAAAAAAATCGTTAAGTACCGGCCATTGTCATGCCCGTCACTCTGAGAAAGTCCCTTGACCTTTGTCCAGATCTCATGTACCAAGAATTCATAAAATACTCATTTCGAAAAAAGAATTGATATAAAAATTTACATCGTATTAAAGAAATCGTTTCCAGGCAAATATATAAAAATATATGAAAAATTATGAAATTTTCGCTATCGGACACGTGCCTCTTATGATCGTAATTCCAACCTTGAAAATCACTCGACCTCGCCTGCTATACTCTTATCGCGAGAGAAAAAATGTAGCATGATTCGATCCCTGCGTGGCGAGCATTTTCTTATAACGTATTAAAACGTCAAACACAGATTCTGTCATGTGGACGTAAATTTATTCCTTTAAGGAAAAACTTGAACAACAGTCGATCCTCAAGATGCAACACAAAGTCTTAATTCATTATCATTAACAAGTTGATTTTTTCTAATTGCCCAAAATTGGTCGATCGTATCAATTGGCGAAAAAGACACGAGGAAATTGATAATTTATTTATATTTTTAATCAAAATCGTCGATGATTTATTAACCTTTTCGTTTAATCGGACTCAAATTAATTTTTCATAAATGAGTATAAATATTTTTCATAAAACGTCGGTAATTACGAGGATTATCTGATTTTTGAGGATGATGGAAATCCGCGATGCCGGATTCTCACCGGTTAGAGATAAACTTGTTTTTTTCTTTTGTTTTCCTCTCCTTCAGGCTGAGAGATGAAGAAATAAAAGATCCGAAAGATGTTTGAAATTTTTACTGATATTCACCAAAGGATCATTACGAGACAAGTTCGTTTTTCGAGTCGATTTTTCGATAACTTCGCTATTTTTTTGAGATTATTTACTTTCGACTAAATTTTTTCCGAGTCCATAGTTCGGAGATGTGAGATTTTCTATTTCAGAGTCCGATTTCGTTTGTTTTTTTTTTTTTTTTTTTTTTTTATTTTTTTTTTTTTTTTTTTTTTTTTTTTTTTTTTTTTTTCTTTTTTCTCTTTTTTTTTTTTAATTTGTGGTTTTTCCAACGAGCGCGCAATCCAAAAGCGGCTTTGTGAGACTCGAGTAAAGATGAGCCACGGAACTGGCCAATTCTGAAAGATCGTCAGTCAGTCTCTGCTCCGCACCTCCGAGTCTCGTATCCAGAGCCGAAACTCTGTAGTACGTTTGTTGACTCAGATACATCTTGTACGCGTATTTAACTAGTCGTTCTCTAAAAAATAAAAAGTGAAAAGAAAAAGAAAGGAAACTATAAATAAAAACTGAAAAAGGAATCAATAGAAAACTTTGAGGTTATGAAAATAATTATGGCCGGTGGATTTGATTGAAAAAACGGTTTTTTTCGAATTTATATCATTAAAGATTTTTGAAGAATATTGTGGACTTTTATGGCAAATTGAAACCCTGTTCGAATTTTGATTATGTAAAATCGAACAATCTAAACGAATAATTTTATTAAATTGCATTTATCCAAAAAATTCCTGACGTCCGAAGTTCAAACTACAATTTTGAATAAAACCGACCGGGTTATCGCGTTATTCGAATAATAACTCAAACAAAGAATAAATAATTCAAATGAATAAAATGAATGTTGAACGGAAAGAATGAAATATTTTGAATCGACTAGATGTGAATTAGGTTAATCATAATAAATCAGAGCTTCTATTAGATTCATTGCGTCAATTGGTTTAAGGGATAGAAGTTAATTGTGTTTCGATTGGAGTGGAAACTCGAGCTACTTATTCTCGTATTATTTTCGAGTGAAATTTGAATGGCGTTTGAAATCGAGCGTCGATCCACATTTCAAGCTCAATCGATGTGTTTCGGGGAAGCTTATCTTTGGAAGAGAGATATTGAGGTCTTGTACCTAAAACTAAGCGCAAGATGACCTTCGAGATATCTTATCGCAGAATTGACGAAAGTAGCAGGAAGCGCGATGGCGAACCACCTGGCGAGCATATGAGTGAAGCCACGAACGTCTTTTAGAACGATCCTTTTGACAATTTGTCCCTCTAGAGTGGCGACGTAAACGGAGAGGAAAGTTCGAGCTAATAAAGTGACAGTCGCGCAAGTGAGTAAGCCAGCTTCCCTCGTGCGCCATCCAGGGACCATAATTCTCAATAACTTGACTAATTGTAAAAGAAAATTTTTGTCGAGTCCAATATTAACCAGATCCGGGCTATTGTCATCGGTGGAGAAAAAACTAGAAGTTTTAATGTCTTTGATAGTTGACAGAGATAATTTGTCACTATTATGACTTTTGCTTCTTTCTGCGTCGTCTTCCTCGTCATTTTCGTTGCAATCGCTTTTTTTGTTCGAAGGTTCATCGATGACTTTGAGATTGCTCTTACGACGTTTGACTCTCGCGACGATATGAGGATAACCGATTTTCAAAAGATACAGAGTCGTTGCAACACCAAGGACCCCTCGGGTCATGTGTTCTTGTTTGATCCCATATCTCGCCGAGGTTTTATCAATTATCTTTGAGAGAACCGACATTCTGATACTTTGACCGATCGCATCGGTAAATATTTCGCTTGTTAATGCAAAAAATATCGACGTACAACGATACGAACCGAGATTATTATTATACGTATGATCTCACTGCCACAGATGAAACTTATTTTCACATGAATATTCCATTAGTTTTGTCACGGGAATATCGATGCACATTTATAAATATATTCTGTGTTATAAAACTTCGTTCCTCTGTAGAGCTTCCCGGGGTCGACGTAAATTGCACAAAGTTATTTGAGATCGTCAAACACAATCGCACACATTATCTCCATAAGTTTTGATCACGTTTAATGGTCAAAAGTTTTATTCCGACGAATAGGGATGGGTCAGCATGTGTGGTTATATATTGGCACTGTTAAACACAATAGGAATAAAATACTATGGGTCGTAACGCGTTTGAGATACGATGCGCGTAGCCCGGCAACTGAGTGGCAACTGTGAGCGAGAGTCTCTCGCTTGACGGACTATACACGCAACGATAAAGAGAAAAACACGATATCTCGCTTCTCTCACGAGCAAAAAGGAGTCTCCCCTCTTCTTCTGTTGTGGAATCCACACAGTTGCCATATGAGAACGAACAACGAATCATTCTATCGACGAAAATCGCGCTGCACGACGTGTGCTCGGGGAGAGACTCTTGTGCTTCGGAAACCCCTCTTTTCCCTCTGTATACCCTCTCGAGTGGACGGGTATCGTCGACTAAGTTTCTTGACGTCAAAGCAGATCTTGCATTGCGTTCCCTCTGAGGTCACTGTCGTCATCTTCGATTTATTTCTCGAAATTCACGCCAAAAATACGTGTTGTTTTATCAAAATACAATAAATTTAATAACTGTACAAATATAAATACGTGTGAGATTGGTCTATTGGTGCGGAACATGTTGACAAAATTTCACTCCGATTTGCTCAGACGCTCTCGTTATATAAAATATTCAATTTAAGTACCCCTTTCACATACAGTAGAAACTTTGTTCCGACGACAACTGGGGACCGCCCGACGAAAATACTCGCGCTCTATTAGAGCCCGCGGAGTCGAGATTTAGTCAGGCACGAACGATATTTCTCTATGTAGAAGGAAACGTGGTTCACTGATTCACGAATACACTCGTCCTCAGTTTTTCTACCGGAAATATTATTTTCCTACTTGCAATTATATACAAAGAAAATGCTCTACACTGATTGATTCATTTTAAACGTATATTCTCTTTCCTGTTCGTCCGCGCAACGCGTGCTTAGCGACTAAGTGCAGACGCAAACAGCGAATAAAAAGCGTAATCGTCTTAGACCTACTGGACGAGAGTGTGGACAGAGACGTGCGCATAAAAAAACGGTTTATTTTTCCCTGAAAAATCCTTTTTTTTATGTTTTTAATCAACTCGTTGCTCGCTTCGGGATCAAGGAGTTTTTTTTCACCAATTTCGTGTTATTTTATTTTTTTCTTTACTGTGAGATGAACGTTTTTATTCAAATATAGAAATAAAGTTGTCGTTTTTCCACGTGTTCTCTTTGTTCGCGTCATTGAGTGGTTCTGCAACGCGCTCGTTGGACCAACTCGTTTCGTTGCTGTCTCACCATGAGTCAACGCTTGCGTATGGAAGTCATATTATTCATGAAAGTGTATGAGAACACTTAAGCAAGAGTCGGTACGAGCACTTTTCAGTCGAGAACTCCAATGATGCTATACGTCCATTCGACGGGAGATTTATTATCTACGGTGGTTTTTGAAACGGGGAAAGTCAAATGAGTCTACGTCGTTTGAGCAATACACCATTTCTTATTTGCCTCTCTGCTATGCACGCGTATAAACAAAGCGTCTCGCGGAATAGAGAGTGAACGAGAAAGAGAGAAAGTAAAAGTTAGTCAGATGGAGGCACGTGTATTGAGACGTCGATCACGTGATTCCGGTGTAATAATCCGTGGCTATAGTGACTTTCGATCCGTTTCTTTTGTTCCGTTTATCGGCATGTGTTGTGGAATCTAGCGTAACGCCAACCGTCAAAAGTATCCGAGAACAATTTTTTCTTTCCCGTTCCGGTGGTTGAGAAAAATTTCTCGCTTGTACTTTGAATGAAAACGTGTGCATGTTAAACCGGAAGTTGGTAGTCATCGAAGCGGACGAAACGTTATATACAAAGGAATAATATGGAAGGAGGAACGTGTACAATGCGTGCGAAAATCAAGTGCGTCACGCCATTCTTCGTTTATCTCGGCTGCATGGGCCACGTAATTATTTTTCTTCTCCTTTTTTACATTCTCCGCTTCAAAGTATAAAGATTGTGATTAGGAGTCACGACTCTCAAAGTTCGTTCTACAGATCGTGGCCGTTCGTTTCAACGCTATATTATGCTGCGAGAGCGAATAATCAATGAGGAAAAAAGGAGATTATGGAAATTGAGCAAAAACTTGACGAGTTAGGAAGCGATATCAAAGATCATTAGAAATATGTTTAATGAATGTTGTAACTGATAATCACGCTCCTCAACACGAGATTATGCAGATCCATGATGGGCTACGTGTATCCATTAGTTAACATGATTTCAAGACGCATCGTTTTTTTTTTATCCTTTTCGAAACGTCTTTTTCCTGCCATTGATTAATGTCAATTGCAGTTCTTGCAGTGATTTGAGGTACAACTCCTGCTCGGCCTTGTCAATGTAGTCTAACATTTGAAACATATCGATTAAATCGTGAGACTATCGAGGAAAATGCTTCGACGCATTTTCTGTTCAGCGAACTGTAGGGGGAATATTTATTGACTAATGACAACCGATCCGGAGTGTCAATGCGGGAGAGTAGAAGTGGTGAGTGGCAGCTAAGACAACGGAGGTCTCTGATCCACGTTTATTTCATCGACTCGCCAGATCGCAGACAGTAATTATTTAATATTTCATGAACGACGCCTTGGAGGAAAAAGTTGCAAAGGACTTTTCGATTTAGAATGTCGCGCTTGTCCGATATCAGTTTTTTTCGAGCGCCACTTTTGGGACACCTTATATAGAGGAAAACAGGCAGTAGAACTCTGTAGTTCACGAGAAATTTAATTGAAGGAAGTGTACAGGTTCGCAAATAAAATTACACGCACACGACTTACTCTTGTGTTTGTTCCCTGAAACTCTTTTTTTTATGTTCACACTTCACGTACCTACATTTATATTTATTTACATATACAAATATATTTAAAGTTTTTTTTACACTGTTTTTACACTCTCCAACCTGCGGAGACGTTCAAGATATATTTTCGTTTCTTCATATAAATATATTCGTGTATTTCGTACCTTAAAATCTACTGCAGCATTTTTTGCAGTCGTCACATGGTTAACAGGTGGAAATATGCTTTTTACAATGTTTTTTAATTCGATTAACGCAGCAGACGGCCTGCCATTGTACTCAATAAAATACTTCCGTCGCGCTCAGGAAATCCCTCGAGTCCTGGGCCATCGGAGCAACGTTTATCATTTTTCTGTACCATAAAACGTTGCGTGATTATCTCTTTCGATAAAAACCCTCGACGATACGGAGGTTTGCATCGTTGGAACCGAACGAAAAATATTCTACTCATTGACCATTTAATTTATACTCAGGAAAGCCTGAATTTTTCCTCGAAATTTAGTTTTTCATTATTTGCAAATAAGTGCCATTGACGAACGGTGCAGTTTGAGTTTTGGCTCTGCTTTTTAAAAATATAATAAAATAATGAATTTCGTTGCATTCCAACGATGCAAACTTCGTCATAAATCTTGTTTGGTTGCTCTCAGGATTCAATCATTTCACGAGCCAAACGTATCCAGAATTTTTGCACGGCTGCTTTTCGGGTTTCATAATTTTGCAGCGTCGATCCTACAACTTTAATTACCGCTTTTTAATGCTCGCCTTTGAGCTTGGTTACGTCTCAAGGTGAGTTTTGATTCATGTTATTTTTTGGACAGCTGTCCCGATCGACTTTAAGGACAC
>JAPYYS010001628.1:0-11728 GCA_030522525.1 Campopleginae sp. 14b
CCGCTGTATACATTCTTTTACACACTTCGACCAACACACGCAACATCGCTCTGTAGATATGTGGGTGTGTTTGAACTTGACGACGTTTCTTAAGGATGCTTTACACATCCATTAATGGCGAAAGCGTTTATTCGATCGAAATTCCAGCGCCTGGTATGCAAAGATAATGACAGCAAAAATTTGGATTTCAGTGAGATGTTATGTAATTTAATTTCGATCTGCAAAAACTGTTGGAAATGTTGATTTTCTTTATTTTTCGGATTCATTTAGATTTTTGCTGTTTCGGGGAATCATAAAGCATCCTTAACGTCCAGTGAAGTTTGACGGAGCCCAAGGGACATTTCCGGTCTCCGAGTTTCAACAGAAATCTAAAAACCGTTGTTTGTCTTCAATCCCACGTTTTTCTCATCTTTTTATCCCTCAAAAGTTGACACATCTTGCTTCTGATCTGGGGAACAGGATATTCAAAAAATCAGCCCGTTTCACCGGCCAATGAGAGATCCTTAAAAAATGCGAGGACGAAAAAAGTATAAAAAGAAAAAATAACAGCAATGAGCAAAGAGACGTTTCTCGAGCGTGGTAAAAAAAAAACTGGAAATTTTAGTGTCGCGCCGCACTAGCGCTCCGAGCAAACGCTTTTAACAGTGCTTTCTCTTTACTGCTCAACCGGGATCCCCTTGACCAATCACCGCGACCCAATAATTACTTACTATCGCGTAAGTCGTACGGAGCACTCCAAAATCTCTTCTCTTTCTTGCAATTTCTTTCAGCAGAAAACACTGCATTATTTTTTTTTCCAAGTCTATCCAACTGCTTTGTTATCCAGGATTGCTTAGACCCTTTTTATTGTTTCCAGAGATTCAGATTTCAATAATTTTCGGCCAAAAGTTTGTTCCTTTATTTTGAAACGTAAAATACTGTATTCGAAGCCCTTCCCTCTCCTTCGGTCTTCTCAGTGACGGTTGAGCGTCTATTGTTTTCTTTTCAAGGTCATCCTTGAAGGAGAATTTAGCTTGACGCCTTTTTGACTTTTTCGAGCTCTTTTTTCTCGAAAGTTAAAAAATGTTGTACGGACTTTTCACGGTTTTAATATTTTCTCGCTTGGGTCTTACTCGGGACTCGGTCCGTCAGGTCAAGAGGGCATTCTCGCCGCAGCACCGATCGGATGAACAGGCAGGGCTTCGAGTATTCTTGGTGGTATCTTTTTGACACTCCCGTAAGAACCTGATCTTGTTGAGGACGTTTCATCGGTTATCCACGATCCAATTCCACGATTTGATTGTCGAGCTCCTATCGCCTGCTTCAACATCGAATTGCCACTTATTATTTCGTTTATGGTCGGCGTACTGCTTTGAAGATTTAACGCGCTTGACTGAAGCCCATTCAAACCGGATTGCAGCTCTTCCGAACCACCGGATTTACTTAGCCTCGCGTTCTTTTCTGCAAAATGAACGATAAGTTAATTCGATGAAAAGTTTTGAAAATCCAATCGTAGTGGAAATTCTTTGGACAATCATTCGCAATCATCACGATGCAGGAAAATCATAGGGGAAATGGATAAGAAATACTATTGACATTCTAATTTTCCTCGTTCCATTCGTAAGTGATTAGTTTATTTTGTTTGTTATTTATTTTTAGAAATTCAGTCATAATTTTCTCTCTTTTTACGAAACGGAAAAACGACGGATCGATTAGATGGCAAACAGGTTTAGAAATCGCGTTTCCTGTTTCTCTCACGATAAATATACTGAGAAAGGGGACGAGGGGTGTCAAGTATTTGCCTCGTCATCGACTGACCCAGTTAGTGAAAACGCGATAAACTGATAAAATGTCAACAAACAGCATGGATAGAATTGTAGCGGGGCTTTTGGTCATCGATTTAGCATCGATTGAGCGTTCCTCGAAAATGAGCAACTCGGAGGACGAAGAATTATGACTCAGTTGTATAATTTGACGGAAATTCATTACCGGGGAGTCCAGAAAGTTATTCTCAATGAAGTTTTTAATCGTTTTTTTACATTTTAGTGAGTTTTTTTTTGTTTGTTTTTTTTTTTCTTTTTAATTTTAACTTACCGAAAGTTTTCGCTTCTCGCGCATGAGCCAGAAGTTCATCGATTCGATTTCTGCGAAAATAAGTGCCAGCGATATCTCGTCGATTTCCAGCACCGCCATTAAATTCGTTGTTTCCGATCGAGTACCGATCTTCGTAATCGTCGTCGCTGCTACGATCCTCGAAATCTTTATCCTCGTTTTTTGATGAATCGCCGTTGTTGTTGTGGTCGGTTTTTTGGTGGCCGGCGAATGTCGACGCGTCTCGAGGCAGAGGAGGGGGCATGGGAATCCTCGAGGAGGAAGCGTCGAGAAGTCTCCAACGTCCTAACTCGTCGCACCACGTCGCTGAAGAGCGTACAGACTCGAGGTCACGGAATGGACAACCGGGCTTCAGATGCGGTATCATCGCTTCGCACAGCTGAGTTGCCAAGAGCTCTCGGCGCAGAAGGTCACGACGTTCCGCATCCCATGACGCCTGAATTCAAGTTTCAAGGTCAAACACGAAAAACCATTTGTGTTTTTGCATTTTCCAAAAATTTTCAAACTTTTTCGAAGATTTTTTTCTTCAAGGGCATTTTTTGACAATTTTCCATAATCGAAAAATTTTGAAAGCGTAATCGAACGAACATTTTGACTGCTCGTGTCATTGATCTGCAACGAGTATGCAAAATATTTTTAAAAAATTACCTGAAGGTCGGCGACTTCGGATTCCAGTTGTTTAGCTTTTTTAGCCATCCGTTTAAGGGCGTCCTCGGTAGATCTGAGTTGTCCATAAACTTCGAAGGCGCCGCCATTGCCATCTTGTGAGCTTTTTTCCAGTGCTTGTGCGAGAATTTCCAGTCGTTTGCGTCTCCTTTCGCGTCTTTTTCTAACTTCGTCATTGCCTCGAGCTTCTCCACCGATAGTTAACTTTTCTAGTCTGCGCATGACTTCCCTTTTGGCGGCTTCCCTCTTTTTTCTTCTTCGTTCATCCAGCTCGTGACAAATGGTTTCAACGACCTTGGAATCGTTATTTCCCTCGGATCGAGAAGGTTCCGCAAAGTTGTCGATGCTCGACAGCCTTTTGCCATTTTCTTGACGCAATCTGAGCGAATTCGAGATTTCGTCTCGCAATATTTCACCCGAAATATCCGAGTCCCTCGGGTCTCCTTGCAGATTCTCAAACTCGCCGTTGTACCCCATCGCCTTTTTATTTACCACCTCGCTATTTCGTTGCTCACAAACTTGCTCGATTTCCTGATCGATCGGGGACGAATAATCATTCAACAAACGCGATCCGTCCCCAGTCTCCAACAGTTTTCGTAAACGCTGTAGTTCCAGTTGATATTGTCTCAACAATGCGTCCTTCGGGTCCTCGTTGACTATCGGCTTGTTTTTAATGCAACGAGCTCTCGCCGCGTACCTTTTTTCCAATAATGCAAAAAAAAAGCGACAAAATAAATAAATAAAAGATTAGAAAATGGCTAGTAAAAAAAATTGACGCAAAACTTTTTCAAGCCTCGCGAGGATTCATTTCGGAGGATAATTATCGTCTCGAGTCTTTCAGTGGAAAAAAAGTTTCCAACTGTTTTCAAAAATGACCATCGTGCTCAGTTATTATCATTATTGTTTATCTTGCTGTCGTTATTTTGATACAAACTCGTATTTTGACTGGTAAACATTGGGTCACATCCGCAGGATCTCAAGATCGTTCCTTCACGAATGAGTGAGCTCGAAGGAGCCTTTCTAAAATTTCGGCATTGAAATCGAGTGGGCAAACAGGCTGGACAGACTTGGAAGAAAAAAATTGGTGTCCGTTGACCAATTCGTATCGTAAAACTCTATTTTGCACGAGGCAGACTCTCCGATGTCACTAAACCAATAAGAATTTTTGTTTTTTTTTCCTTTCAAACGGGCCGTTTCGTTTTTGTATGTCCCGCCTCATGTCCGAGCGGAATTTCGACACCGCTGCATGCTCAAGTTCATGATAAAATTCTCAAGCACAAAATTGTCCACGACATTGAGTAAAAATTCTATAAATTTTCTAAGTATTGTTGAGGATTCGGCAGACGAATGAAATGACGCAAATATATTTGTCGTTCGAGCAAGTCGACGAATTCCACGATCCTTTGGGCGAAAACAATAAATCCTGTCGGTGTTGCTCGAAAAATAATTTATGGGAAAACGTTATTATCACTTTTTCGTATTGCTTCAGTACACGGAGGGGAAAAAAATGAAAAAATTACTTTGACATCAAAGTTTTCTGGTACCTTGTCGTCCCTCTGAAACATTTGAGCAAATACATAATAATTTTTCAGCTCAATTTCCACGAAAAATGAAGAAATTTGGGGAAAAAAAGTTTTTGTTATTTTCGATAGGACATGAAAAAAAAAATTCTATGTGGTCGTTAAAATGTTTCGGAAGGGCGACCCGGTTTCAGGGAACATGCCATAGTAATCTTTCATTTTGTTTTCTCTTCGTGCATGGAAAATGAATTTCGTTCCTGAGCACAAAGTTGGCGACTACTTCGAGGTTTTTGATTCAATGACGATCGATCGAGAAGCGACGATTTGAAAGATCGAACTAGGTAATTCGGGTGTCCGTTTCCGTGAGTCCTTACCTAAGAGTGCTAAGAGTTTCTTCGGCATCGAGATGACAAGGGCTGAGACAGGCGATCATGAGTGTTCGAGCATTTCCGCCGAGACTGTCTCTAAGCAATCTCGTTAATTTGCTGTCTCTGTAGGGTACGTGTCTACCGTTACCAGCGGCGAGTGCGCTGATGACGTTGCCAAGAGCGGAGAGGCTGAGATTAATGCTGGCGGCTTCTTTGAGTCGATCTCCGGTGGCTCCGGTTCGCGTTTGTCTTTCGGAACCAGCAAGATCGACCAGATGCAATCTCCCGCGTCTTACGGCACCGCCGTTTTTGTCGTCCTCATCAATAGCCAAAGCTTCGAGGGACAAGGTCAAGACAGCGTGGCTCCGAGAGCTGGCAGCGTTCATTTTCGTAGCGGCAGCAGCTCGTCGGGCGTCTCCTTGGCTGACCAGCCTCGAACACTCCGCAGCATTCTTCACTGTTATTTCTCGCAATCCACCGGAGACGTAAGTCCCTTTCGACGGATCTTCCTTCAATTGTAAAAGACTCTCGGCGCTTCCGTCCTGCAGCAAATCTCGCAATTTCTCGTTGTAAATCTCGAGATAACTCAACAATGCCAAGTAACGAGTGTCAGTACTCGATGTTGATGTCGCCTCGAATATGTGCTCCAATGTTCGCTCGATAAAACCTCTCATCGTGTGCGATTTTCCGCAACCGGTTTGACCGTACGCGAATACCGTACCGTTATAACCTTCCAGCACCGCTTCCACTATCACCGATCCCACGTCCTCGTACAGCATTTCCGTTGTCGATGATGGACCGAACGCTGCATCGAACTGATAAATCTTTCCCACGCCACCGGCACCCCCAGCGGCCCCGATGCCCTCCAGCGTGCATGTTTTTCCAAGAGGATCTATGCTCACCACGTTCTGCAAAGTTTTCATTCAACAAATTAACAAAATCATCATTGAGAGTCCCTTAAAAAAATATCCAGCGAGTTAATGACAAAGCAATCAAAATTTGTATTAATAAACTAAGCCGTAGGGGCTGCGGATGTCGAATGAACACGAGAATTGTCTTGGATCTAATGTGTGTAATATAATTTTGTCGTTATTGACAAACAAAAATGATAACTGATTGAAGGAAAAGACAATGAGAGGTGAAGTATGCAATTCGAATAGAAATGTTGGTGTCTCATTGACGAATGGATTTTTCGAGCTGACAGTTGTGGCAAGTCACTGAAGTTGATGAATTGACTTTCCATGATTTACGAGTGGATGTATTAATAAAATATCGTACGTACGAAGGTGTCGACGATGATAATGATTCTGTTTCATTAGTGAATTGACATCACGACCAATTTGATTGAAAAATCGAAAGTTTTCATGAGAAAAGAATAAATGAGTGAAACTGCCGTCGAAGATTCGATTAGCAGGGACAGACAAGGAGAAAGACTTATAGATTTGTTTTATAAAAATAATCCCATATTTTGGCATCGAATTGGAAGCTCTCGATGTTCTTTTCAACCAACGTTGAATATACTTCGCGTCTGGACGATGTCTTTGCACATATGTCATGAAATATTAAACACGAAGACTATACTAGGCTCGAATTCACGTTCGATAGAGTATGAGTTGCCCTTTTGTCGTGTAGAGACTCTGACAAAATGCTTTGAAAAGGTTTCTTGTGTCCGGGAAGTTATCAATAATGAGACTAAATTAATTTGCATGCTCTTCCAATTAATATACAATCCATGATGATTCATAGTCGTTCGGTGGGTCATTAGTTAATGGAAACGAAACAATTTTCATAAAATCGACTGTCTGGGCTACTGGATTTCATTTCCAGTGGAAATACAATTATAAAAAAAGAAAAAATTATAGTTCATTCAAGATCGGTCGTTAATGGCTCAACGTGAGTAATCCTTGCAATAAATAAAAGTCTCCACAGCAGCAGTGAGCAACCGTTTTTTATTTCTCAAGATATTTGGAAAATAGTGTTTGTCAGGGAACTGAATTTACAGTTTGTATGCATTTGATTGATCTATATACACAAGGGATTGGCTTATAATCGAAAAGTTTAGTGCCACATAGAGTGTGGGGTGTATTATCGATGAAAACAAACGCGGAATATGTGTCGAATCGATAAACTGTGTCTGCAAAGGAATCTTAAGGCGAGTTTTGAACACGCATACCGATCGCGTGTGTACGAGGGAGATAGTACCATCAAGATAATGTGGGAGTGAGCGAGAAGGTGTTTAACCTCGGCTTAACGGGGGTTTACTGAGCGGGGGAGTGCGCCAGTATCCGTTACTCGACTGCACATACAGGGTGTTGAGAAAATTAAGTCCAATCTGTAAAAGATGGATGAACCATGAAATTCCGTAAAGAATTCGCTTTTGAGGCGTTTTTCTGTCGATGCGCGGCCGAATGTAAATAAACACGAAACTCGACGTACAGCGGAAGCCTCAGCGTCGCAGTCTTGCGATTGAGCGACACAAATTAACGAATAACTCCTTAACGATGCGGTCTAACAAAATATGACTCGGGACTTTTATCTTCAGAATTCCATGATCTTTATGATTCCGTGAAAATCCAACGTGACTTTTGGGACACCCCGTGAAGGTAGAAAATGAGGCAAAGGAAATTGTGCTTAACCAGTTACTAATGCATTATGAGATAGTCCCAGGGGAGTACATTATAAATCATTTAGTAATTCACAATGCACAAACAGATGTCTGTGTGCGTGTCTAGTTGTGCGGAGTGTCCTGCACGATAATAGCACGAGTATGAGGGATATGAATGTGCAATATATTTTTTTGATAATATGCAAACGCTGCATTACTGCAGAAATAACGAAGTATTGCATTACGAGTAACGGGACTATAAATAACGGTTGGGATGCCATAACGAGCTGGGGTGACTGTGACAATCCAATGGCGATTTGGCCTTTGTAACTACGAGTGAAAATTTCACGCGAAAATAAAAATTGCTGAACAATTTGTGTACGAATAGAAAATCTGCTCAGGACCAGGAATAGGAAATTTCAGATTAACAGCTGATTAAGTTGTTCGATATGAAATCATTGTTATTGCCATTTTTTTCTAATATTACGTTACAGCCCATCCATAAATCTTCGCTGAGCACAATCAATTGTGGTCGAAGCTTTGCGTGCACAACGGAATTTGTTCGCGATAGAGAAAATTCCCGGTGTCAGCGAGAAAATTCAATATACAGGGTGTCCTAAAAATCTCCGGCGAGATTTTGAGAGTGGATAACTTACACGATTCTGAAGAGAAAAGTCCTTGGCCAAATTGCTCTCCGGTCCACCATTGACGAGATAATAACTAATTAAGAAAAACCATCGCTTATTTCGCTTATTTCGAAAAAGATACGGACGAGGCGACTATTTTGCGACTTTGCTCGGGTCCGTGCACTGCGCCACGGTTAGCCTGGCCGTCTCACTGAATTTGCGACCACTAATCAATCAAAATCTCATTTACGGTGTACCCGCGAGAAAAATGACTCAAGACTTTTTTCTTCAGAATCCAATGACCCATCCACCTTGTAAATTTGGCTCGTCACTCTTAGGACACCCTATGTATCATTTATGCCTGCCTTTAGCCTTTTACCAGCAGACACCTGTCGCACGTATACGTGCCCATATGTGGCAGAATATACCTAATAGTTCTCGATAAAAATGCAACGTTTCGAAGGATGGACAGAGACGGTGTTTTGTCGCGGGTCGCCTTGGCTACACACCCGTTTGCCAAAGCGCTCGATATATATATATACATATTTATGCAGAAATGAAAAGAGAGAAAAAGAACGACGATTTTCCGAGTTCCGCGAAAGCTCGTAAAAAATCCTGAGCCGCCTCGAAGTAAAAGAAAACGGAAAAATTCGTTTGCGACTATTCAAACCGGGAATTGATGCGCAAGCCCTCGAGAATTGGGTCAATCGGTTACCGAGTCGCTTTATATCACATGAGTTTCTAGAAATTTTGATAAAACACGTTGACCCTTTTTCACGGAAGAACATAAAACAGAGAATTTATGTTTCTATTATTTTTCGTAACGAAAATAGAACTGGCGGCTTTTTTGTCTTTTCTCTTTTTCAATATAAAAAGAACATTCGAGTATTTTCATCGGGAATGTGTTGTTTGATGTTTTTGCGGATAAAGTGATCGTTTTTTTTTAACATACCCGACAGCCCTGTTGTTGTTCCTTTAGAGACAGCGGCCTGCATCTCACGGCCACTTTAACTGACTCGCTCATCTTGAACAGAAATGAATAAAATAAATTCAACTTGAGGATAAAACGTTCGTAGCGCGATATTAATCGGAATTCCCACTTTTTTGTCATTTCTTTTCTTACACACAAATCATCGATGTAATTCAAGCTCCTTATTATTCGGAATTTGCTCTCTACATTTTCCAATAACAAGTGCATCAATTTCAGAATAAAAATTTAATTGCTAATGAACTGATTTTTTCAATCGTGACATCTTGATGCGTTCCACGTTCAATTTCCACGTGTCCACGTCATGCCACGGCCAATTATCTCTCATCTCCGTTTTTTAAGATATATTCATTAGTGAGCAACAAAAAGTTCGTGCGACTGCTGCGCGTTTGACGTTTGAGATTGGCTGATGAGTCTTGATGAGTGATTCACGGCTGACCTTGAAGTTTGGTCAAATTTTACTGTGCAGAATGTCAATTTCCATGGAAATGAAACTGAGAATATTTATGCGAACACATTTATTTTGGGGTTCATGAAAATCTACAATTTGCACGATGATAATTCGTCAAGGTCATTCGGAACGTCGTCAATAATCGCACCACATTTCTTACCGAAACTTCGATCGAATAAAACGTGGATGAATAGGAGGCGCGGATTAACCGTGAATATCCATCGTAAAAAAAATACATTTTGAGAAAGATTAACTATTTTTTTACGTGCCAAAAAGAGTAGAACACGACTGAATAGATATGTTGAAAGTTTCTTCTCCGTGCCAAAGCCCAAAACGATAACAAGAACTTAACGAATTTCGTATTTCATTGCAAATTCAGAAAACTGATTCGCAGAAAAAACTCGGCCCTGTGTTCTTCTTGGAAAAGCCAACAGCGTGTGATGTTTATTTTCCTTGAAACAGCGAACCTCCGTAAGACCGAACAACCGATAGGTCACCTTGAGAAGCCAGTGTCAGCGAAACAACAAAAAACTTAAGAACTGGAAGTCGGAAAGAATCTGAATACAAAGGTCTGCTTCACGTATAAAATTATTAATTATACATTAAAATAAATACATATAACGTCACCCGGTGTTTGGATTGACGAGGTTGTAGCGTGTGGCAAAAAGTAAATGTAAGAAATATGGCCTCCCCATCTCGAAATATATGCTGCCTAGTGCCTAGGCTTTGCCCTTGAACCCGCGAGAAAGACATTGAACCTCCCTTTTCTTAGAAGCTCATGTCGTGAGTTTGTCGCTCGTTTGTGAGACCGTCATTAGAGCATGGCTCATGATATTTTTCCGTGTGGCAGGTATATCGGCATCGATTATTATTATCGTTGTTACTGCGTTAATGTTATTATCGGTATTATTATGTGAATAGATGTAAAATTGTGGCACTGAGGAGGAGAAACGAAGAGGTTTTTGTTTATTCTCAAACGATCTGCGACCTTTTATTTTCTCGTGGGACAAATTTCAGCCTTGTTTCACTTAAATCCATGAAAAAGTCGATCCGAATGGAGATTACCGAGATAGATAAGACGCGAGATGACCTCGTGACCAAGTGGTCATCGAAAATCGACCTTGAAGCAAGCTCAGAAGCCCATCAGAAATATTATTCACATACGAGTTTTTATGGATCGAGAAAAAAAAAACGTCTTACCACTTTATGACGTTCTACTGTTTAGAGAACGTACAAAAGTTTATTTGGAAAGTTTGAATCTTTAAATTATTCGGATAATTTGGAGGCGATTCTGTTAACTCGTTGCAAGGATACTTTTTTGGTTTTGTAATCGTCAGCGGCGTTTTTTGATAATTTATTCACGACTTTTCATTTACCTCGAATCCATTGAGTCGCATTCGGAAAACGATGTCATGAATAATAAAATTGAAAGTACCCGAAAAACAGTCGTTTGACAAAAAGCATAATAATTGACAAATTTTCATACCTTTTCATTGGATTTCTTCGATAGAACGTCACAAAAAACGCGTAAACTTCATTTCAGCCACTTTTTCCGACATGGAATAACGATGCCATTCTTGTCCCTTTTTTAGTGTGCACGGTTAAGGGTCGCGCGGCAAACTGTCGCGTGGGGATTCAGGTGAAGGTTCGTTTTCGCGTTCTCACGTTTTGTGACATGCGCTCGAGGGTATCTGAAGAAATGCATTTTTTCGTCGATCGATTTTGGGAGACAAATTCCAAAGTCGTGGATTCTTGGTTGCGATTGCGAGTAAAAAGTGATATCGGCTAGTTTCCGAAGTGTATTTATTCGGTTCTGTTCTAGGGGTTTATTTTATTTTTGTACGATTGAATTCCATATCGCGGAGACTTCGGTGGATACTCAACGTGCTCAGCGTGGTGTATCGTTTCTACGAAGCTCTTTAGCCTACTGCGCTCGGTAAAACAGCTGCTAGTGTTACGTCGGTTACGTCCTAGCCGTCCTAGCCTTCACGCTAGACCCCCATAAGTTTTTCCCCTCTATATTTTACCAATCATCGACCGTCAGTCGATAAGGTCACAGATCAACACCATCATTTGTCGATAAGTAAGAAGCACTAGATAATAAGGCGAACAATCAGGTACAACCTGCGAGCCCAACATCATCGGATGGTATATACTCGATATTAACAATAATCCATATACATTATCCATCCTTCGTTATTCATATCTCAGTACAGTACCACCAAATAATATATGTAATCGCGACACGTGCAAACCTTTTTGCGCACTCCTTTCCCACGCCGAAATTCATACTTTTATAACAGTGTTACGTCCCGAGAGGGAGATTTTGGGGAGGTCGCGCAGATCGCCGATTTAGGGCGCGACTTTTGAGATTGCTTGAAATGTCGCCAGCGAGTCTTTAGTGGGATCTACA
>JAPYYS010001629.1:0-16035 GCA_030522525.1 Campopleginae sp. 14b
GTCTAGGTATATTTCTCTAAAGTTTTGATTCTCCAGGTTGATGGCTCCATGGTTTTCGTTATCTATGTATATTTCTTCATGGTTTTCGATGTCTAGGTAGATTTCTCTATAGTTTTCACTCTCCAGGTTGACGGCTCCATGGTTTTCGTTGTCTACGTATATTTCTCCATGATTTTTAATGTCTAGGTATATTTATCTATAGTTTTGATGGCAATCCCAGCAGCAAACGTTGTGAAAAAGCGTCAACGAAATTGATACAAATTTTTTCATCTACTTTTTCTACAAAATTTAGAGAAAAATCTTTAGGACTCCAAGGACGAAGCACTTAATTTTTTTAATCAATATCTATTCGCGAGTTGACGAGGTAAATATTCCATAAAGAGCAAGTTTTTCGAGACATTACGTGCAGTTTTCGTTACGGACTGCGGTGAAAGTTTGTCGAGGAAAAGCAAAGCGTTCCACTTAAACAGTATACACATAACCATCCCTTAACTTTTCGCACTAGCCTCTGCCACGGGGGAGTTTCTTAGTGGACTCTCAACTAAGAGGAAGAGGCAGAGAGGCAGAGGGAGAGAGCGGGAGAGTTGGTCCAAGAGGCCAAAAGTATCTTAATACTTACGGCTATCAGTGAACATGAATTTTGCCTTTTTCGCCTGCCTGGGCAAGCAGTAGACATCTTGAACCACCTTGAAATACGAGAATGTTCAAAGTCGCAGCACTTAGTCGTCTGCAGCAAATTTTGCGCTTTACTGACTCTAAATAACGCAGATTCCTCGTGTAAAAGGCAAAAATCAATACTTTCCATTTAACGAAGACCATGGGCAAGAAAAAATCAGAATATATTCAACTTGGCAAAGTTCTCTCAACCGTATGCTCATACTTACATGTTTATGGACGAAGCAGCACGAGAATAGAGGAGAACTTATGTGTTTAACACCCGACAAACCGGCAAAGACTCTTAAACGTTACCCACACAAGATTCAATGATCCGGAAGTGACTTCAGATTTTCATTAAGTTGCGCGAAACGAAATAGCAGGAAGGAAAAGTTTTATATTAAGAAAAAAAAAATCTATGGACAAAAATCCGAATGCAAAGGAATAAAAATAAATAAATCGAAAATTTGACGATGAGAAATTTGCAAATTCTATGAACGAAACCCACACAAGATTCAATGACCCGGAAGTGACATCAGATTTTCATTAAATTGTACGAAACAGAATTGCAGGAAGGAAAAGTTTCATATTGAAAGAAAAAAAAACTTATGGACAAAAATCCGAATGCACAAAAATAAATATAAAAATAAATCGAAAATATTGATGATGGGAAGTTTGCAAATTCTCTATAGCCCATCACGAACGAGTTTTTTACTTTTTTTGTTCCTGCAATGGGCAGGTAATAAGATTAAGTCAAAATCATGTCGTGGAAGAAGGAAATAAAAAGGGAGAGCTAAAAGTGAGGAAAAGTATTTGTTTTTGTATACAAAGCTCCGGTTAAGGGTTCCCAGAGGGTTGACGCGATAGCTGGTCTGTATATGAGCAATATTTGAAGCCGGATGTTGTACATAACCTGTTTCGGGTGAATATTTCATGACTCCCTTCGGAGTCTCTCTGGAACTCGTTGATACAACGATGTGCTGCGAGTTTTTAGAGAAATTAAAACATCTTTGTGGCACTGGTTGTTGGTTTATATGGTCATGGGGCTCCCGAGAGGATTTCCCATGACTCGAATATGAATACTTATTGCCAGCACTAAAACAATCATAAATGAGCATTGTACAGAAATTAAATTACATGTATTTTGCCCTCAGCGTTCAATGTCCAAAAGAACATACCAACTCTCTTTCGTTTATTGTAACTTTGTGGAATTCCTCATGTGTGCTGCACTTGGTCATATTAGTGCTAAATTTACCAAATGCTTTTCGACCAAGTTTAACGTACAAACTAAACGTATGAGTAACGTATTTGCATTACAAAATGTTTCATTTAAATGGATAAATCGTAAAAACGATAAGTTTGCAAAATCGTCAACCGAAAAATCCAAATTTCCATCTCGACACATTTTTAGTACGTTTTTTCAAAGAATTATCTGTTTTTCGAACCGATTTTTATGCAACACGTCTCACTTTGTTCCTCGAGTGTTCCTCCACAAATCCAGGATCTGGAATTTTTCTTTTTTCAGCTTTATTCGTCGAAACCATGAAGATCTATTTTTTTTCTTTCGATTTTGATGTTTTTTACTTCGTCCTGCACCGATCAAGAGGTTTTTTTTTGTTTTTTTTTTGTATCTATGTAATTAGATTTGAATTGATTGCAATTGAATCGGTAATTTTGAATAATTTTCGCGGTCGTTACTTCTCAGTTGACTCGGGTCTAAAGGGCGTGACGTTAAACTAAGGCAAATTTCAATGTGTGGCATTAACGATATGGTAATGGATCGTTTGGGATACAAGCGTACATGTATTCCTGTCAAGCAACCCTTGTGGAACGTGTGCGAATGCTCCTTTCTCGATGTATCCTATTTATCGGGTGTACTCATGCACGTCCACATACATCGACTCTTGGGAGCTCTTCCTCCCTCTCCGACATCCCTCCAGAGTAAACATTGCAATTGGGTTTCCATTTGGCCGTCAGGTAGACGCAGCGATGCTTTGTAATGTGCCAAAGCACGTACAAGGGACGTCTTCTCTGTATGTTTACCACTTCTCGTATTGTCGCCGTAACAAGGATCAACGAATTACGATACCGTTGATTCTGTTTTATACATCCTTACTTATTTACATAATAAAAAATAATGGGAAAACAAAAATGGATGAATAAATCGATGGGAAAGTCAATTTTACATTTTATGCAATAGGAATCAATTTTTTCAACAACGAATTACGATACCGTGGCTACTATTTCGTGGATCTCGACTTATTTGCATGAACAATTCATAAGAAAACAAAAATGGATGAATAAATCGATGGGAAATTAAATTTCACTTTTAATGTGCTTAGGATCGATTTTTTCCTAATAAATTGCCATACCGTTGCATTTATTTCGTGGATCCCGATTTATTTCGTTGAAAAAATGATGAAAAATCCAAGATTCATGAATAAGTTGATGGAAAAGTCGACACAAATTTACATTTAATGCACTTTGAATCCATGGCAAATGTACGAAAGTGCAGCTTTTCCCAGAAGTCATAGAAAATTATATTTTTCTCTATGAGTCGCGGCAGATTGACATTTCCCATAAATTCCATAGTCGATGGAGTTTCGAAGTCCTCACAAATACACGATCTGTATATTTATCAAAATTCGGTCCATTTTGTTAATTACGGTTCGCCAGTTGCATTGTACGACTGGGGAGGGGGGGATGTGTATTACGAAGAGCAGCGCATAGAATCTGCCTCTCCTCAACGTCAATATTGTTGGAACTGTCCTTTTGATTGTAATCCCGTTCAACTAGCATTTAAGTCACTCTTTCGTTGCGGAAAATGATAATCGTATTGCGATTGGACAAATTTACAGGAGCGAGAGGAGCTTCAACGTTCGCGAAATTAAATTCATAATCTGATCGCGTCATTTATACGTCAATTAAATAGAAATTTTGACTGTAGAATCCCGCTCCGGAAATACTTTGTTCACGATACAGTTAACAATAAATAGGTTATCGCTGCGATTTAAATTCCAACCGAAAGAGCAATTATTACGTAAAAAACAATATTACTTTTTTCCACGATTTACTCTGATGTCATTCTTGAAAATCCAAGAATTTTCCTGCGGGGAAGAAACGACGAGAAAGATAAATAATTTCTTGACAATATTTTTTTTTCATTTTTCTCTTTCAAGCTTCTTCGTTTTTTCTACGAGCATCTTGCATTTAATTTCTATTTATTATTTGTCTTTCCGGACTCTCCGTTCTGTCTTGTCTTCCCCGCTGCTCCGGCTTCCGGAACGGATACTTTATTTTGCTTCCCTGTATTTCCGATGGGATTGATCGCGAAGTGGAGCGAGCCCAGCAATGGAAAGGGGAACAGGTTGGAAACGTGGAGCCCATTAATTCGTTCCATCCTGAAGAGCGAGAGAGAGCGACAGACAGAAATAAAAAAAATAAATACTCCTGCGATATCTTAACACTACTACACGTCCGTTAATTTCCAAGTCTGAAGAAATTCGCGGAAATTTAATTAGCGTTTCTCGGCTTTTCACAGCAGGCGTGGCCCCGCCAAGAAAATCGATAAAATGTCATACCAACGAGGACACTGAAGTCACCGACTAGTCACTTGGGAGTCTCGCTTCTTGGATTTATCTTCCTCTGTTTTCGTCCTTTGCCAACAATAGTTCTTCACGTGGGCTACCAATTTTATTCCTCCCAGACACGCAAAACATTCCATTAACTTCGTTAACTCAAATTTTCATCTCAAAAAGTTTACAATCAGGAGGCGAAAAAAATGGAAAAAATTGCGTCCATCCCATTGAAAAAACTGGACGGCTCCAATAAACAATATTCAGAATCTCAATTTATTTGATTACCATCCTTATCAAATGGTAAATATATGCAGCAAGTTGATTTATTTGCAGAATAAAAATAAAAATATAAGAAAAATATAACGAAATAAAAATTAATGATAAAATTCAAAAATCAATTGAAATTAATTGCCATCTTCATTAAATCCTAAATACATTCAGCATTTTTATTCATTAAAATTTTTTTTTTAATATTTAAAAAAATAATAAAACGCACACTAATGATAAAATTTAAAAAATAATTGAAATTATTTGCTCTCTTTATTGAATAAAGGGAGCAATTATTTTGATTACCATCCTTATCAAATCGCAAATACATGCAGCATGTTTATTTATTAAAAAAAGAAAGAAAAAAAAATCATTTCAATCGTCGCGTCAAGGAAGGTGCAGTGTTGTGAAAAAATGTGTGGAAATATATTTACGAAATGAAAAGTATGTCAATAGTCGGATGTGTGCGAGGCCGTTGAATCAAGTTGAATGAAGAGGACTAACGTTTCTAGTCCGCGAGAGCATTATCCGTGCATTGGACTTTATCTACAATTTTAATGTGACTCTTTTGGCTCTTGTATCCTCGTAACGAACCGATTCGTTTCGCGTACATACAAAGTCGGATATTTATGTATGTTGTAACCCGTGCAGAGCTATAGATATATTAGTGCGTGTGTACGTTACTCGGGGGCTCTAGTGCGGCCAAAGGGTGGGGAAACTCAAAGCCAAAACTATTCGGGAACGACTGCACTGCAGTAGAATGTGAATGTTAGCGATATAGAATTGCAAAGGAGAGCAAAAGCATATCCCTGAATTGGCGAGAGAGATGAGCTTCAAGTTGCTAAAGAATCAACTGCCTCGGTAATATAATCGAGCGGATCGTAACACACAGCATCCCAGCACCTCTGCCATTCATAATCGACCTTCTTCCCCATGTATCTCCGTCTCTCAGCATTTTATTTCATTTCATTTATTTCAATCGACACTTTCCGGCTCGATACTCTCTGCAACTTGTAAAAACAACAATTGTGCCCTATTTTTTTCCCCTCTTTTTCGTTCTGCTCCGATACCAAATCACCTGGTGCAGTGTGAAACTTTTTTTCGACCACGAATTCCTCCCAATTTCTATCAAGCTTTTTGAGAATCGTCCTGGCACTCGTAACGAATGATGGACGCATTAAGGAGCCTGGATCACGACTACTCAATGTTGCCATACGCTAAACTGCAAGTTAAAAACATACAAAGTTTCGAAAGAAATGAGAATTCGATAAAATTTGGTAAATATATATATCTTTTTTTATTTTTTATCTTTATTTTCAATTTTTTTTAAATCATTTTTCCTATAATTTTATTTTTAATAATATATACGACGATACAATTTTTTTTAAATTTTTCAACTACATGGTACTCAAGTTATTGAACCCCAAAGTTCACGGGTATAAGTATAGAGTTTACATCTCGTGCATAACAACTTCGATTTGACTCTCAATTATTCGATAACGATGTGGTAAAAAATTTGAAAAAAATGTGTGTTTGTATAATTGTTGCCAAAGAATGTTGTCACCAAATTTAACAAAATTCTCATTATTTTGATTCCGTGATCCAAGCTCCTGGAATAATCGGAGTAATGACATTGAGGGACCTTCCTGGTTCAAGGGACATCCTGTTTTTCGTGATTTTCGAATTCTGTGGGCCCTTCAGATAAATTTTGCACGAAAATAAAAAAATGAAATCCCTTGGGGAATTGTGAATTTATTTGCGTCTCTCTGTTCAAGAAATTTCGCTTTTCCTCCCATGATCCACATCGAACCTCAAAATACCACGAAACAGAGTTAAAATAATGGCCATCTGGAGAGACAGATTGAAATGACCAATTTGTAAAAACGCGTATTTACGAAATAAAATGAACGCGATTGAGAAGAAGATTAAAAAGCCCGCACAGCGAGCTGGAGAATACTCTCTCTCATCATAATAACGATAATGTATACGAAAGTAATGTGTACACATAGACAGGACGAAAATGGTAGATGGGAAGTAGTGTTGTGCTGCATCGGTGAAGTATTTTTCTGGAGAATGGTCTATGCTATTGCGGTTGAAGTCAGCGGACCCAGAGAAGCTTGCAGCTTCCGTTACGCAATTCATAGTCAAGTTTATGTGTTGATAAAAAAATATACAAGTATAAAAAATGGCAGAGGGAAAACATGATACCGGAGAGAACGGAAGAGCAGGAAAATACGAAAATACAACGAGGCTGTCACCCAAACGGTGTACATATTAGGTTGCATACAAAAAGTCTTCTAATATCATGTCGAGAAGGAGAAAGGATGAGGGAGTAGGAATAGGGTCTAGTGAGCAGATGTTGCCGTATATAAATGACCCATAAAAATTGGGGGTTAAATAATTGTTTAGACGTGACGTGAGGAGCCAAACCCATTCCGGTCCTAAGTCAACATTTTTTACTTTATGTAACACATTTCCAGAAAAAATTCGCTGGTCGATGATGGGGGGGGGAGTTTAAAAATGTTATTTCGTGTATTTAAGGATGCGGGGAAGTTTTTTTTTTAGTGTTGTACTCTTTGCTATGAAAGGACAAACAAAGTAGTTGATAATTTTTTTTTTTACATTTGCCAGGAAAAGTCATACGACCGGAGAAGGAGCGACCACCTAGTTTGGGTGTTATTATTTTTTCAAGGAACTGTATGAATGTGGGAAGATGTCCCTTGTGGAAAATAATGAATGGAGACTAATGGATAAACTCAAGATTGCATGTAAATTTTATGATTCTCAAGTTTGCATCGTCGGACCACAACGAAAAGTATATATTTTTTATTCGTATTTTAACAATTAATTCGATCGTTACAGTTTTTCTAGTGAATGACATAAAAAATGGTCAGTATTCGTTGCATTTCAATGAGGCGAACTTCAGCATCGTTAGTGTATTATCCTGAAGTTTGCATCGTTGCAAAATACAACGAAAAATATATTTTTTATTCATTATTTCGATAATTAATGGGATCGTTAAAATTTTTCTAATTAATTCAGTTTGCCAACGTCAAAGAAGTCTCACTCATAATCGTTGGGAAATCCTGTACGAACATTTTGCGCTCTGCCATTAAAAAATGATCGTTAGAAATCTCAGGCACTGTCGTTCTTTTTTCTGATTTTTTAGGTTCGTAAAATACTTGTAAACGTTCATTGACAATGGCAGATAATCGGAGAACGAGTCTTGCATTGAGAGTTTTGTACATAGCGTGGGAACAATGTAGAGAAAAATAATGATAATATAACAGTAGGTTAGAGTTGGCCGAACAAATCCAATACTAATATGCGTTGAATGTGAGAATCATGTGTTTCACGCGAAATCTAGTTATTCCCGAAGCCCAAATAAATGTTCTCAGGTTAAATACTACGCTATGAATTCGCATTAAATTTTGCGTATCGCACGAGTATACAAGCTCCAGAGCAAACGATAAAAATAAATGAGCTGAAAAAATCTCCCGCTTTTTTGCACATTGTTCGCGTTTGTCACAGATTCATGACCTGATGTTTGTTCGTCTACGCTCCATTAAAATAAACTCCTACCCTTGCCCTTCTCCTCTTTTGGTACCGATGAGTATGAATTCTTTCATTGGGTACGAAATCCGGCGAGAAAACAGAAAAAAATCGTTGCGGAATGCTCAACGATTCACCGCAAAGAATAATCTTTTGAGTAAATGTTTTTTTTTTCTTCTGCGTCAACAATATCGAAAGATTCCATGGTTAATTCTCGATTTTTTTTTGCCGAATCGTATGAAAATTAATGATCGAATGTTGACGCCCCGGAAATCGTATTCTCCCTCAGTCTTTACACTCAAGCTTGATTTACGAGGCTGTACAGATAAATGTAAATGTATATTTTGTAACAAATTAAATTTGAGCCGAAGCAGAAGTGTGACTCCTCTGTGGGAAAGCCCAGGCGTTATACAGTATTCAGAGGAGCCGCTAGTATAGCTAGAGACCGAGTCAAAAAGACAAAGGATATCCGGGACAAACGAATTATGTCCCTGTGGTGCTGGATTCGCACCTTGTCCAGTACTCGTTGTCCCGAGATTATGCATTCACGCGGAACACCGGGCTCCAACATAATGTCGTGGGAGAGGCAGAGACTGTGTGAGTTGCCAGGAAAACTGGTAATGGTACTTGCTCATAATTTACCAGTTTGCACCTAAAATTTGCGAAACAACTCTCACAACCTATTTATTTTTCAAACCAGCAGCTTTACGCCTCCGAAAATTCATCTTCTCGCGGATCCCATTGCATTCGCTATGCGAAGCAATTTTCAAATATTAATAAATTATTATGTCATTTTTTGTTAAAAGCAAAGTCATCGGTGGTGTTAGACACGGGAATCTCTCAAGGATCCACGTCAAGGACACGATTCAATTATTCTTTTTTTCTATTTCCTGATGAAATTTGAAAATAAATTTACTTCAAAGTATTTTATTATTTTATTTTATTTATATTTTTTTCAAATAATTTTAATTGAATGAATATAATTAATCAATTAATCAATGAATATGGTTATAATAATTCATATAATTAATCTAATAATATAATAATATAAATAATTAATCAATCAATTGATTAATAGATTATTAACCAATGGATTAATTCATTAATTAACCAATTATAATTACTCACGATTCCTCAACTAGATCGAACGTTCGGAATCCCCAAAAATTTTGCCCCCTCCATCGCCTCGTTCATGAAAAACAGTCCATAGAATCCGACAATGAATTTTCTCTGCTCCGAATAAACGTCTGTCGACTTAGTGAGGCGATTCATGATCCCAAGGCAAGGGCAATCGTTTGCAAAGAATTATGAAGGGCTTGATCCTTGTGGATGCTTCAGACAAGTCACGCTAATGAGATTCTGTGATTATGTTTGAATTTGAATAGTCACATTGTTCCTTAATATTTATTTCATCGGGCCATTGCATCCGGCAATGAGAGGAGCTGGCCTTATGGCGTTTGCTACTTTTTATTTTCATATTTTATTGCATTATCGGAAATGACTTCTATTCATAGAGACGACGTGAAAAAAACTTGCGGCCTCTTCGTTCGTGTTCCGCTGGCTACGTCGAATGTTTATTTTTTTGTTTGATCGAGTACACGTTCGCTGACGTTGAAAAAGAGTAATTTGGTTTGGCCGTGTTTGGCGTAAGTCGGAATTAATAAAGGAGATGGTCGGGTCGTGATATCGTCGCGTACACGTTTGAAAGAACGAGTGATGATGCTTGGAAGTGCATCCGTGATTCAATAAAATTCCCTAGACAAATATTCGTTCTCCGTTTGCGAAGGGTGCCTTTCGGAGTCTCCTACAGAGTAAGCTCATCCGACTGATGAGGCATCATTTGGGAAATTTATCTTGCACCCTGCCAGAGAATCAAGAAGCATGTGCATTTGAGAAGCAGAAAACTGGGTAGGGTGAGAGCTTGAAGCAAGCTTGTTCTGACCCCATCGCCAAACACGCTATTGCACGATATTTCATTCCACGATGTCTATCTATCCAACAGCTATTCCCGTGCGAGCTATGCTCCCCAGCAATTTTGCTATGCTGCCCATGAGAAGCGGTAAGAAACTTTAGTCGAGACAGGAAATAAGAATGAAGACTGTAGCGACGACCGACTGTGAGATGGAAGCAACAACAAAAACATCGAGACTTTCTCAGACCCCCAGAGGGATCTTAAGCTCATTCGTAATGGTTCAATCTTTATTGTGTAACAATAAGAAGGGCCTCGAGAAATAATTCGTCAATTAACCACAAATGACGTTCATCGATCGAAGAAAAACTATTTGAAAAAAAAAAAAAAAAAATTCCTGAGAATAATTAACGACGATTTTTTTACGTCAACCATCATATGATCCATTATCACTAATTAAAACGTGCACTAATGATCAAAATTGAAATTTATAACGGAATAATTGTAATTCAATAAATATCCGATTAAATAATTGAAATACAATAAATATCTAATTAAATAATTGAAATATATAATAGTCCTCTTGATTATTTTTTTTGTTATGAAAGAAAATTAATAAAAAAGGGTTCTGGAAGAAATTATTATTTTGTTCAACGCAACAAGAAATGATTCAAGTGATTTATTTGGTAACTCGTTGAGAAGTCGCTGTTGAACTTACGTGCAAAAAAAATCTTGCTCTTTTGAGGGATTAAATCATTTTTTTCATTTTTTTCATTTTTTTCATTTTTTTTTCTATTAGGAAGAACTTTTTGCGAGGGTCAATGGACTTCTCTCGGATTTTAATAGCATTCAGCTGTATTTGGTGAGGACATGAAGGGGATATTGGTATAATTGGAGTGACAGTATTCGCAGGTCTTGGGGCCAGTTACGTATCGGTTGAGGCGATCAATAAAGGTAAGGTCGAAAGCTGGAGGCACATTGGGAAATATTTGTTGAAACGAGTTTGGCGGGATCATGGAGTAAAAGGGCTGGGTGGGAAAACCACAGAGACAAGACTGGTTTGCGGTTGAACTGAAGAACGTATAGGAGGAGAAAGAGAAAGGGCGGAGGATGAACGCGGTCAGCCACGATATCGCGAGTTTAGGACAGTTTAGCACTATGCTTGTAGGATCCGTCGTCGACTCGCCAGTGATACTCCCAATTATCCGCTGTTATAGGTTTTGGATTTCTCTTGGATCGGAACCCCCTTAGCACGAGGCTATCCATTGGTCTAACAAACTGTTAATTAATTGGGCAAATGTCAGAGTCTTCTGACAGCCAAGTGCGAATGACGAGGGGCGAGGTTTCGATAGAATTCGGACCACACCAAGAAATTCATAAAATACAGTTGCAGACTCATGAACGCGAAAAACTCAGGATCCTCGATGAATTTTCCTAAAGATTAAAAAATGATCGACATTTTTCACGATTTACCACCTCAAGACGATTGCTGTCGCGTATCGGGCGTCTCTTTTTATATTAATCTTCCCAATAATCAGCGTAAAATTGACGCCCTTCAAAATGACGAAAAAAAAATTCTACAATAATGGTCTCGAAGAATATGATTTGGGAGGCTGGACTGGAAGTGCCAAGCCAGTTACGTCACATCATTAGCTTCATCTATGCAAGTAAACACGTACATCCCGCAATAAGTATCGCTTCTAGTGAAGAGGGTGAAAGTCTCCCCAGGGCGTGATAGTTCTCTGTTTTCCTGTGGGAGCCTCGGGCGAACCTTAGTCGTTGCTATACATGTAGCGTGTATAACTACGGCGAATGTAATATTCTCTCTTGCTGCAAGGACCAGAAGCATGACGGTGGAATGGGTGAGTACAGCAAGAGGAAGCTCCGAGGGTTCAAGCCGTTTATGGTGAACTTTGAATATGCCGCGCTGTATAATAACGCGCTAGGATGACTATCCGGGAGAACATCATCCCGCGATTTCGTAGAGTTGCCCCTACTTGGTGAACAAGCTGTTTATCCGATCCCCCATAAAGCCAAGACGACAGCGACACGTTTCGAAAGCTCCGATACTTCCTACCGAGCAAAGCAACTGTCGACACTACATGTCCAAGTCATTATCTACAATAACCTAACAAAGGAAACATCCAAGACTTCACCGAACTTCCATTAAGTAATGCCAAACACTGATGCATCATATTCTGAATTCTATGAGGTCGAAAAATTGATTTTTTTCCCGTATCGGAACACGATGAACGGGGAAGATAATAACATCGACAGTTACTGTCGCCTCAAAGTTTTAAGTACGACATAGTAAATATTCATTCATATTTTAGAGAAAACTGACATTTACAGCCAAATTTTGAAATTTTTTCACCAAGTTTTTACATTTTTTGCCAAATTTTCACGTTTTTCAACAAATTTTGACATTTTTGTCCAAATTTTCACATTTTTTTTTACATTTGTCGTAAAATTTTGACATTTTAACAAAAACTTCGTCGGTTTCAATAATTTAAACGTCAAGTAAAAGTCCCTTGAATAGTGTACAGTTTTTTAGTGGCACTTATTTATTTTTGAATGGACGTCGAACTCTCTTGCTGCAGTAAACAAGGAACGACCCTAGAAGTTGTAAATCATCGTCGGGGATGTTGCGAGTTGGGAGTTTTAAAGCATCTGTTGGCATGGCACGAACTCCAAATGGATTCGATTTTATCGCAGCATGCAGTAGGATCCTGGATGGGTTGTGTCGAAGAAGGAAAGAGTGATAAGGATGACGAAGCTTGGTCCATGAAGCTTCAAAATTCTCGCGCTGGTTGCCTTTTATCACAGGGAGGTCCGAGTACACGTACAACTGTGATCCTTTCGTTTCTCCGCTGTTGCTGCTTCTCCGTAGTCTTTTGCGTCGATGGCTCAGACAGTAGAGCAGATAATATTCGTGCGGGTATGTCTGTGTACATTTTGGTTGGTAAAGGCGAAGGAGAAAGGCAGAACGAATACCGAATTTGAGGACACAACACGTACAGAATAAAAGAAAGACAGAGCTTTTTCCATGAAAATTGGATGCCATGAGGTTTGTGCACCAACACACCATATCATCGCTATCCTATGTAGAGACGGTTGGTGCATGTAGACGCACCACGGGCTTCGGCTCAGCTGAGCTTCGACTGAATACACAACGAGGACCAGGTTTACCTACAGCAGGGAGGTTAACATCAGGCAACAGAAAAAGAGGCAGAGAGAGAGAGAGAGAGAGAGAGAGAGAGAGAGAGAGAGCCTTTTGCGACAGTGGCTAGCGGTGTATCCAGGATTTTTGTAGGATCCAGAGTACTTGTGATATGCAGTTGGTAGGTAAGCTGTGTGTGCTACTTTGGTTGGATGGGTGTATCTGACGGGCAAGCGGTTCGGCAGCAGGAAGGAGTTGGGAGCATGAGCTTCTTGGGCAGAGGCGGGCCCATAGAGAGGATGCATCTGAACTAGCAAGCTGCAACTTTTCCCATCAACAATGCATCCTAACTCTGTGCCTTCTCACCCCATAGGAAAATCTAGGAGGAGGAAGTAGAGGGTTGAGGGTGAGCTTGTTATGCGAAGCTTGAAGCATGTAACGCCAGATGCTGCATATTGGTCCACCAACACAATCGCCTTCCTTGGCATGACCCACTTGCTCGGGGATGGGTTGGGTATGCAGCATCAATGAGCGCAGTATCGAGGCATGCCACAGCTTTAGCCTAGTGGTTGGGGCAATGGGGGAGCGAGGAAAGAGCAGAAGAGAAGCAGGAGGCTGGCAACGTGTAGCGGATATTTTTCCACTCAGAACGTGCGGTTTACAGAAAAATGTACTTTTATCAAAACGGAAGTGGCGCGTTACATATGGCCGAAAGATTAAAGTGCTTGACAAGAATTTCGCAACCGGTAACGAGGCACGTCATTGTTTTTTTGCTGCTGTTGAATTTCGTAACAATCGATGAGGAATGTAGCAAACAAAAATATAGAGAAACCAAATGGGAATACCGTTTAACTTTTTTCGAGACTTGAGCCCTAAATAAATAATTGTTGTGGGGGAAAATAAATTGCACGACACGAATTTCCGTGTGCAAAGGCTTGATATTTATAGATTTGTTTTCCTATATACATGAATTAGTTCGTCCCTGTGTATTGCGTGTATGTGTGTGTTGGTAAGCGCCTGTGTCACGTCGACTATTTCCGACCAAATTACGGCAATAAATTGCGTACAATCAGCACGCGGCTATTAATTGCTCTCCGGTGCGCACTGACTGTCGTCGTTATTCATCCAACAACAGTGAACTGAAATTTTCTCACCCACACATCCTTCCAGCTATGGGTTACGATCAAAACATTCTCGCAGGGGCTTCATATCGCGCATAAGGATTTTCGTGTACTTTTTTTACATAAATATACAACAACTCCCTGAAGCTTTTGTCCAGAGCTTTCTGCATGTGGATCCTCCTTGGCTATTAGCCAAACTGACCATCTTGCTCAGAAAGCATGAATTTCGTTAGTTAACTTTGGTCTCATGTCGTCCACGTGTACAGAACTATGTTTTCATGCGATAAGCTCGTTTTTTTTCTTTCACTTCCGTGTGGTCTCTATGGCAAGTCTAATTAAAAAAAAAAGCTTCAGACTCTCGAGCTCAAAAGGTCATACGTTTTTTTTTGTTTCCACAGCTCTGTTATTACTCGCTCGATCAAGGTCAAATGCATCAGACAAAGGGTCAGAAAAATAAATCATGTTTTTGTTATCGCTGTAAATTAACAAGTCGCCAATTTTTATCCCGTTCATTCCCGGACTCATCCATGCAATAATTCAGTTTTCCCTGCTTCATCGTAATTATCTTATCATTTGGATTATTTCACTTTCCAACCGGAAGTACGAAAAAATGTTAATACGATAACGCTTGCTCGCATGAAATATTTTCATTTCCTCTGTTAATAATTAAACAGTCACATGATGTTAACGGTAGAGAAAAAAAAAAGTTGGATTTTTATCTGGAAATTTACGCCAACCATGTGAATTATTCCCATGGACCGATTAGTCGGTTTTTACAGACACATGATGATAATATTGCTCGTAAAAATTCGTACGGGTTCATCAGTCTCTTTTTCTCTTCTGTATGTATACTCTGACGAGCTCAACGTAACAGAATCTGGATTTGAAAAAAATTTGCCGGGATACATCGGAAGAATGGTCGATTGTTATGGGAAAGAATGAGAAATAGGAAGGAATGAAAAGTGACGTGAAGATTTAGAAGCGAAAATTGCGTACAGGACAAAATGCATGTGCATGAGAAGCGAGAGGGAGAGAGAGATTGGTAGGAGCGGGCAGCAGCGAGAGAGAGGACTTTGACATCGATTGAAAAGGGGGGCCAGCTGTGGGAGCGGTATTGGATTTGCTGTTGGGAGGATGGGGCTTGATAGACGCAGCGTCTTGGGAAAACCGGAGGAAATCCTTAGGATTTTTGTCTCAGGATGCAAGCGAGACTGAGGCATAACGGTTGTGATAGCCGAGGGCGTACAGGCTCCGTAGAATACGCAGCGCGCGGCGGTACAATCGAGACACGAACGTCACTGATGCTCGATGGCAAGATAAAGGAGATCGGGATCTTTATATCGTACAGTAAATACCAGAGACAAGAAAAAGTATATGAGATCGAGAATATTCTTCGAGATGTCGAAAAGATTCGCTGCGTTTTCTCATTCTCTTTTAAATAAAATAAATCCTCAACTTTGGCGCTTACTCCGCGATCACATCGTCTCTTTATTTCCGGCTGGAGAAGACGTGTGGCATTTGCAAAACGAAACCAAAGCCAAGCCCTCTCGTTGCAGTTCCACGTTCGATTAGTCTCCTTCATGAACGTCAGCCGATGAAAAATCTGTTGTCTTGTAGCAGCAGCAAACGCCACGACGTTCCATTCGATTTATCCAAAATTTTCGATCGCTCCAAAAAGCTCCTTGTTTTATTTTTCTTCCTTTTTGTATTTCATCGATGAGGAATGATCGCGGGAAAACGGAAGTGAATATGATCTGTGGGTAACAAAAAACATCAACGTATCAGCACCAACCG
>JAPYYS010001630.1:0-43512 GCA_030522525.1 Campopleginae sp. 14b
GCGTGTGTGTGTGTGTGTGTATGCGCGCGCGCAAGATACTCCGCATGAAAAACTGTGGAATTAGAAATTTTCCAATCTGTACATTTGGATTTTCTTCGACTTAAATTTGATCGAAATTGTCAAATTTTTGAGATTGGAGGAAACAAAAATTCCATTTTTCCTTGGGCTATTCCGGCTTTTCTGAAAATGCGTGGAATATATATATATACGATGCACAGACATTCGTGGGTTTAGCAACGTAAGGTACGCCCTTCTGTTTGTCAACAGTTGGCTTATTTATGCGCACACGTAGTTGGGTATGCATCGGGCAAATGACTGCTGTTATATATGCGTTTATATATATAAAATGAACTCGAGGCATCACAATATATACACAAGATCGGAGGCCCCACTTGGCTATGCGAAACACACACTTGCAAATGCTGTGTGAAATTGTTGGCTCGAGGCTCATCTCCCGAGACGAGAAGAAGCTGATGCACTCTGCGTTCCAGACCGGCAACTGCTTTTTCAATGCATTTATCCCGTATTATATATATATGCACGCACAAACAGTGCGGCCAGACTGCGTTTCTCCGCGGGACTAAGCTCCGCCAAGGAAATAAAACGATTCGAGTTTTAGACTGGAGGAGACGGGAGAGAAAAGGAAGGCGGATTTGACTCGTTAAGAGGTGAACGTCCGGAATGTAATTTAGTATATTTTTCGGGGGAAAAGTGATACGCGACGATTTATCCGGCAGGCGTATAAATTTCTCCATTTTAGGAGCACCGTCAACGACTATTTATATGGATAAGAATGCAGGTGTTTTCACGACACACGTTCAACCACCCCATTCGCGTGTGCGTCTGGATTTATATATACGAATGCGTTTGCGCGACGCGACTCCCTTTCATTGTAAATAATACGATGACGCGGTAAACCGGTTGCCAGCCAGGGAATATATCCCCGTGCATCGCTAATTAATAACCCCCGTCAAGAGGATAATCGGGCTTGTTGGTATTTAATTGCAAAGTTATTTATCAGGATATTAAATACTTTAGATTTTAAAGACGATTCGAAAGAGCGGCTTTATTTGTATCTTATTGTCGAACAGTTTGCTCCTCGATGAGCCAAAGATTTAAAAGTTATGTTTACACCGCGCTATAATGTATCGCTGCAAAACGCATCATCATTTATCATCGACAAATATAACGGCTATGATGATAACTGCTCTTCAATAAAGATCAAAATATCGTTACCAAGCATGGAATAATCTCCGGCCAGTTTGCTACCGTCAATTTTTTGTGCACTAAAAGTATATTTCCACGGAAAAGTTCCACGGAGTCATCACATGGGCATATACAAAATGGATGAGGGATGTAACGGAAATGTGAGAATTACACGGATTTTAGTAGCGAGCATACGAGCGCATTGCCGAGTCTCTTTAGTAAATCGTGCAGAGTGTAGTAAAACAGCATATAACTTCAAATGAATTTATAGTACGCTCGAAGTGTGGGTTCTCCTGGTAAAAGCGGTGAACGCGCGGTCTCTGCGCTTTTAGCCTTTTCATCTTTTTTTCAATAGTCGCCTCTTTTTTTATTCTATACTTTTATGGATTACCGCGTTTTTTTTCATTTATCTCATCATATTTTTTCGAAATATCTGCGCGTTAAAATGCGATGAAAATTGAAAAATTTTCCTTCGCAACAGTCAAATATCGCAGGAATCAAGGTCAGCGCTGACCTTTTCTCCTCGTTTACATTTGTGCCATCTATAATATGGGATTTATTTTAAAAAAACGCCACGCAAATGAGTAACATGCAACTTATAGTCACAAAGAGTAAACGTATACAACAGTGCACGGAAAATACAATATTTTATTATAATGCACAGCTCATTTGATCAAGGTTCTTTGCAATTGGGTAGAGAGAAGTTAGCTTTGGAAATGTAATATTCGTCGAGGTGTAAATACACAGAGTATTCGTGTTATCGAGTAACCGGTTGTAATAGCTCGGAGCATCAGAGCAATGCAGACAGAATTATATTATTCCCGAAGGCTTGAGCCTTCGACCGATGAGAATATTTTTCTTTCTCTTCGTTCGAGGTCTCCCTCGCTTTGTGGATAATTCAATAATCTTATTTTAGTGGAGTAAAACAAACCTTTACAAATCATAGTTGGCCGGAATATGTACAGGATTTGATGATGGAATATTTCGAGCTCCGTATAAATACATGCATTTTCAATAGGCATAGGTATATATGAAGAAATACATAATATACGAGGAATCACAGACACTCGGAAAAAGGTAAGAAGAAAAAAGCGACATTACGAATCCCCCTTGGGGTGCATCATGAATTCCAAGTCACGAAATTCTACAACCGCAACGGATATTATTACCATATAAAAATTATATGAGCCTCTGCCGCCTGGCCCTTTTCTCCCCCGCTGGACCCTCCGAACAACCGGTTATAATCGTTTTTCCAGTTTAATAACGGCCAACTCTGGAATTATATGCATATTATATTCCGAGAATCGAGCTTCGTCTCTTTCACTCTCGGCCTCTCTTTCTCTTTCCTCCGTGATGATTTTATGTATGGGAAGTAAGAAAAAATGAAGGAGGAGGAGGAGGAGGAAGGTGAGCTGCAGAGTTCAGGTCTCCAGAGAGATACGGTGCCTGCTGATGGGTGCAAAAGTTCACTGGGTTAAGGATAGGTCCCGACGAGAGAGCGAGTGGGGGCCTTCGATGATTTGCAATCTCTTTTTCTCCCTTCCCTCTCCGCATCTCTTTGCCATCGATTCTTCACTCGGTCCTTCTTCGTCCCAGAGGCAAATGTTAATAATCACGTGACTACTATTTACTGTAGGGTATAAGAAGGAATCACGAAAGCCAGAGAAAGAAAGAGAGGGAGAGAGAACAGGAGGTAAAGACGCAGAGCCTGGTGCAGCTTCCCATGTGCGTGTTTAGTGGCGCGCGTGTACAGACGAATGCTCATCGTCTTTCCACTATAAAATTGGCGAAAATTTAACTTTCGTACCCTAAAAATACGCCCTTGTAATAATGAATGACCGATGCGTGCTATACACATTGAATATACTGCATGGCCCGAAGGGTATCGGCGCAGCAGAGACGTGCATCGATGTTTTTATCCTTGCCACATCCACGCCATGACGCCGGTAGACTGCACGCCGTTGCCCCTGCGACGACGAAAGAGGAAGAGGAACGGCCAGTGCAAGCGAGGAAGAGTGCGATGGAGGCCAGCCAGAGAGAGAGAAACGTCATCGAACCAAATAACTAATAACCCATCGAACGAGAACGGGTGGCAACGACGTGCTCATACATATGTACGCGACCGAAACTCAAAAGGGCGTAATGAGATTGCATGAGAGGTTATTCAAAGTCCTTGTGAATTGGAATACGATACTCCATCCGAATATATATATATATATATATATGCATGGATATTTAACCTCTCTTATAAAGGACTTTCCATGCTGAGTCGATGGAACATCAATTTTATCAAATTCATCCATCACACTCGTATGTTTTTATGCTTTCATACTTTATGTTGAAACTCATATTAATTCATTTCACTTTATATATTGCTTTTTATACGTCGCTTCATAAAAGAGAAGTTTGCAAGAATTTGGCCCGTAGGAAAAAAAAACCCTGACAGTCCATCTCGATGAATTCGTTTGCCCCAAATGTTGAGATCGTCAGAGAATGCATTGAAAAACTTATAGTTGCCCAGTTCGAAATGCGAAAAGAAGAACGCAATAGTATCAAAGTAAAGCACCCATGTTTCTGTCGAGTAAATACTTTTAAAAACTATCGTTGTATTCATCCAGAGCAAATGGAATGGAAATGTATTTGAGATCCTTCCGGCGTTGATAGAGATTTGGTATCGAACGCCTGGTCGAATATATGTGCTCGGGAGGAGAGCAGCAGCAGCCTGAGCGGACGTGGTGTTTTCCCGAGCTGCGGTTAAACATACTACTCACCCGTTTACGAAGTGCGGTGGTGGATTCTTCCAGTGGACGACGCGTTAGCAGTATGTCGCCGGAAACCATAGAAACACGAGACCCTAACACGTATATTACCCGATGACTTGTTCCAAACACTGCGGAGTATAGCATCCTGGAAAAATGACCAAAAAAAACACAACTCATTAGACGAAATGACAGAAAGAAGTGAACGACGTAAAGGAAAAAGGAAAATGGGGGAAAAAAAACATGGAATGAAAGAAAAACAAGGCGTAGAAAAAACACGTATGGAGGTTGATTTGCACGCCGCTGCGCGTCAGGATTATTAAAATATGTAATTCGTATGTATATTCAGTGGCTTATTAGCAAACTCTCTTGCCCATTATATACGCTTTATGTATACAGAGCTATAAAGCAGATATTAAATAAATTCGAATGTATAGAAACGCTCACGCGGAATTCGGTATTATTGTAATAAAGATGAACGCAAAAGCTCCTCTTGATATTTAACCACTTAAACCTATAACTGTGGGATCAGAAAATATCTCGTATATGCGCGTTTACAAGATGCACTTATGAAACATATATCTATATGGTACATGGACGTATATATCGATTATATGTTACAAGGGGTCGACCCGGTGCATGGATAGTTGAGCTGTGTATAGCGATTATACGAGTTCCACGATTTTAGCCTCTTCCCCACTTTCTTCATCTGTCTCTATGCCTCTCGATCTCCCTCTATCTCGCTCTTTCTACTCTAACGGCTTAGGAATTCCTCTCGTTTCCCAGCACCGTCGAACGCCAGAGCCAAGAAATCCATTTATTGCCACATTCAAATGGATATTTCTATGGAAAATATTATAGTACGACGCGAAAGGCAACTCGTAACCAAACCTTTCTCGTTCCCTCGGATAAAGATGACGTCATTGTTGAGGTTGTCCATTCTTCAAACTTGGCGTGCGATTCACATGTTGAAACTGTCTAATATTAATCCGAATGGTAGAAAAAAAGACAGTCTTGTCTGCAACTTCCGACCATTCATAACTGGCAATTTCGTGAATATATTTCATTTCCTTAATTTTTTTCATCTTCTTTTCCGGATTGGAAATCAGTTTTTAATTTCATGAATGCATGTATGGTGGAAGGTCGGAGGGGATCTTTCGGGACCATGACCACGAATGAAAGAGAGAGAGAGAGAGAGAGAGGAAAATATACAAGGAAGAGTGTGAGATCAAGTGAATTTCCGCGTCACATGAGGGTTCGACCGCAAAGAGGAGTCTCGCTGACGCGTGCGCTCGGTTTCATGGGCGGTCTCCGGTGTCAGCAGCTTGTGTTACCGCACGTATTTTTTCCGGGCGACGCTTTGGGCAATAAATGTCTTATTTCTCGAATTTTCCAATTGGATAAGAGTCGGATGGAATTTTCAATGCTCCCAGGATCAGTTAATAGAAGAAAATGGAATTTAAATAATCAATAGAAATTCGTTGCATCAAATAAGCAACGATACGGAGAACGTAAAAAAAAGTTGAAAAGTCTCGTGCGAAAGGCGCGCCGATGGTTTGAGACGACTTTGATAAGATAGATCGTCGATGCGTGAAGAAAATCGTACGAACATTGTATATCGTCCTAATGGGAGAAGGTAAAAGGAAGAAAGACAAAAAATATGTGAATAGTTCTGGCCGGGGGGCATACTGAATATGCATGATGTCGCAGGAAAGGGGAGAAAGGGGGATCGAGCTGCGCGCCGATGTGCAAACGCCGATATATTTGATAATTCAATTGTAAAAAAGTAGCGAACAGAGAGTGTACACATGGATGCGGTGATAAAATGTAGTGGATACATAGCCCAGGCAGTTTACGAACGCGGAAATGAACTTCATACACCGCCTTTCTTCCTTTTTCTGTTCGTGTCTCTTGGTCGCGATTTATCCATCTCTCTCGTGTGGTGTGTATGTGGACATACGAAGAGAGATCGCGGCGAGGACCGAGCTAGAGGAACATGCTAACGTATATAGGATCGGGGGGAGATATAGCAAGGAGCGAAAGAGAGATGGGGTTTGTTCCGGCCCCTCGAGGCCTCCACCTTTCTCTCGCGCGCGGGTTGCAGATGCTACATCAACGATATACTCTTGGAGCGGTCTTTTTTTTGGCATGTATATAGAAACCGACGGCGAAGAACCTCCCTCGGATTCATCGTGTGCAATACATGCGCCAGATCCTGAGACACATTTACACGCACACACACATATACATTTAGGAGCAAAGTATTACAAGATACGCTCGTCGCGGTTGATACATAGCCGATGGTACCGCCGCATCGTGGCAGGAGCGCATTCAGGGCTTGGTAAAACGCGCGGACCGTGGCAAGAGAACTTTCAGTCTTTATATATGCACATGCACATACATACAGTTACGTATTCGTATAGAAATGCTCCAACACCCAAAAGGCGTTCGATTTTGAAGGTCCACATCCACAAGTACGCCCGTTTACTCCACCAGATCATCGTGTGCTCTGGGAGTAATAAAAAAGACTCAAGTCCCGATTTCGCCCTTTCTGGGGAGCTCCGGTTCGGCCCTTTCGTGCAGAAGCGTCCGATCGGCATTTTTACAGCGAGAGCATGAGAGAGAAAGAGAGGTGGGGGGAGTGAGTGTTCTCCGACCGCGAATCTCGCAGGGAGAACTAAACTTTTTCCATCTTCTACGGTCCAGCTCACTTTCCCAATACTGTATATCATCTAGTACATACACTTTACGAGGCCCAATGAGAGTGAGAGGGAGAGAGCATTCAGCAAAGGTTACGTGTGGTGAACCCACAAAACTTGAACTCTTGATCAGTGAGCAAAGATGTTTATCCCTTACCACCGACAAATGAAAGAGTGGGTTTGACGATCAATCAAAGAAATAATTATATCTGTTGACGAAACTACTCGAACCGCCACATCATATTATATTTTGGTAACGAAAACGAAAGACCGAAGTAGAGAGAAAAAAAAAAGCAAGACGCAGTTTCAAAACGGAACGAAAGAGAGTCACGGGATGCTGCGCGAGAAGAATGCTAAGTAATTGTCCACGAAAACTTTGCACCAATGCAGCCATCGCGGTTTTCATCGTTTTCTCATCATCTTCCTTTTTCTCATACGTTGAAAAGGCACAGATGCCTTAAACTCATATACGGCCATAGATGCAGGTGTAGGCTGGGAGGAAAGGGGGAAAAAGAAGACGAGGATGACGTACCAGCCGTGTAGGTTCGCGGGTGGCAAAACAAGAAAGAAGAAGAAGAAGAAGGGAACAACGAGAAAGTGCGAGAGCCGTTTCTTTGCTGCGCAGAGAGTCACGATCGAGTATGAAGGGCGTTCGAGAAAGGTGAGCAAGCGAGAGGAAATCTTTAAAGGAATAGGAAAGAAAAGGAGACGAACCGCCGAGATTACGAGTGAAAGAAGCGAGAAAGGACAAGCTTCGACCCAGCGGCGCCTTTCATAGTGCCATTAGATTATCAAGACGAATGAACCAGTCTCAAGATCCGAAGACAGCGAAACAGGGAGGAAAATAAATTCTACAAAAAGTTCAAGAGAAGTCTAAAACGTTGCAGAAAACGAACAAATACGCAGACGGAAAAAATCAAAGCGAAAAACAATCTGATGATGTATAAAATGCAATAGTCTGAGAGACGGAAAAGCGAGCCGGCATCGCTAATAAAAAATAAAGCTTTCCTATCCGCTGTAATTAGTGCCTGTTAAGAATAAGATACAGTCGGTTTTACGCGTCTTATTTTCTTTCGTGTGAGGTTACGCGCAGTTCGCCAAGACGTTATTTCTACCCGTAAATCTCGCTCATCCGTTCTCTCTCTCCCCCTCTTTCTCTCTCTCTCTCTCTCTCTCTCTCTCTCTCTCTCTCTCTCTCTCTCTCTCTCTCTCTCTCTCTCTCTCTCTCTTCATTTTCTCGATCGCATTCTACGTACGACCGTTCAGTAAAGTTCCGAGTGTGCTACTGACAGGTGAATCTACATGCGGTTAACAGTTTATCGCGTTCAAACATGCAAATGCCGAGGGGGATAAGAGCTCCAAATGCTTTTGATGGGTAATTCAAAATGGAAACGCCTGAAAAATTATATATTTTTGACTGCACGAGAAAAAAGTTATTTTTCATTCGTTCTTCATTTTATTTTCAATTATCTCGCACCATCTGACAAAAGCAGCAATACCGATAGTGGGGGGGGGGGGGGGGAAAAAAAAAACTTCTTCCATCTCCGATGCCATTGACGCTGCATGATATTTGCATGTTTTTTATTCGTTTTATTCGTCCAATTTATTCGTCTCTATGAATTGTATGCAACAAATAAAAACAACGTGCGGCAAAATGGAATCCATGGAATTCGTGATTGACAGTTGACGAATTATTGGATTATACTCATATCTTGTCGACGTATGAAAATCGAAACCGTTATATTGGTTGTCGCGATTATTCGCACTTTTCGCAGTATCGAATATGTCGCTTTTTACAAAGCTCTTTATAGGAAATGCTTCCATATTATGGATATCGAGTATGACAATTTCCGAGCTGCGTTTTTCAATTCTAGATTAGGAATATAACACATGGACGCACATCTGAATAAAAAATTATATGAATCTGTGTTTTCGTTGCTCAAAATACTGCGGCGTTGAAACCAAAAGGATGATGTGTGAATGGTGCATGATTGTTTATCCATCTGTTCCATTAGACACATTCGACCTAGAAATCTGGCATCTTCGTTGCTTGCTCGTAAAAATTCACTGTTCGCTTACGTTCATATGTATATATTCAACTAGTTTCGACGAGAGTGTCACCCTCAAATAGAATGTGGCCGGTAACGCTGGAATCCACGTACTAGGCTCGATCGTGCGTCTGTATAAACAGGGGTCGGATATGCTGGAAAATCTGGTGGATATTGGTAGGAAATCTTGAGGGCACTTTCTCACCGCCAAGAGAACGAGAGAGTGAGAGAGGGGGAGGGAAGAGGAAAAGAGTAAAAAAGGAAAATATAAAGATCACAAGAAATAAAGAGCGTTGGAGGGAGGAGGAGGAGGAGGAGGAGGAGGTCGTGAGTCTCGTCGTCGCCATGGCGAACATTGCACGGCGTTATAACCACAAATGTAACCGCGATTGCTCGCGCGGCCGAGAGCCAACAGTCAGGGCCAAAGCAGAAGATTCGCGTGTAGTTGTGTTGTTGCGGCCACGAGAAACTTTATCCGGCTTTTTTGTTTCAAAAAATCTGCCAACCGGCCACGCGCGCACGGCAGAGAAAAATAATAAGAAGAGAAAAGTATACAAACTACTGGAAGGCGTATGCGCCTCTCAAACTACTTATTTTCTCGAACAGAACAATTGGATGGAAAGTTGAAATTTCAACAGTGCCAATTTTGCTTGCAAGCAAACACAAATTTTCAATAAACCTCCACAATTCGTTCGACAGCGCGGATAAAAAATGTGAGAGACGTCGAGAATGCAGAAGGAATCTGGAAACGTTCCGTTAATGATTACTCAACGAGGTTGGACGACACGGTAATGCATATCGCGCCGACTCTCATAAAAACCCAAACGGAAATACAGTTTTTTGGCTTGGGGTGATCCCGAAGGAACAAAAGTCGATCACGATCGAATCTCGTGGAGGTACCAGAGCGACAAAATTGAATTTTATGAAGTGCATCAAATAAGCCGAGGGGCAAATAAGCATGGGGAAGACATAGGCTGTACGAGGCAATTTCAATGGACCACTGGAATTTCACTATGGGGATTAATATCTGTAGACCCTCTGTACGGATGAATTCAATACATTTTTCTTTCCTGATTCGGAAACGTTCGTTTGCCTTTTCATAGTTATATTTAAAGAATGTAATTAAATTCTCTTAATAATTTTTTCCAATAACTGTGAGGGGCTTAAAAAATGTCATAAACATGAAAAGGAAAAAACGACAACAAGTCGAAGCGAACGGAAATCCAATATCGCTGCTTTTGAATCGCATTGACTTCCTCTGTTTTGTGCTTTTCATCATTTTTTACTGAACGTTCGCTCTATGAACTTCGTCGAAAAAAATTGATCTTCCGCGAAGACTTGACTCTTTTCCATAGAATTATGGTCTGAAAAACAATATGATTTTTCATTTATTCGCATCAGTAGAATGCAACAAAACCCATCACTTCATTGTATTGTTTGACAGCAGAGCCAAAAGTCCACACGCAGTGTTCGTCGATGAAAATCATGTTCAGATGAAAAACTGGATGTCGAACAAAACTTCGGTGATTTCGAAAAATCTAAAAAATTGTGAATGAAGAGAAGATTGACCCTGGAATTTGCAACATTCAAATGCAACAAAAAATATTTGATTTTATTGACGATTCGTTCGATTTTCAACGTCGTCCAAACTTTTCCAGCCGATATTCTTTTCGGCTGGCAAAATCTTGTCGTAATTGCATTCTGGATTTGAATAATCTTTGCCAACGATGAAGAAGACTTCGTTTCATTCCAACTGCAACGATGCAAATTTCAATATCATGAATTTTATCGTATGGGAATTATAATCGTTGATTCACGGGAGCATCAAGTGAATTTGAGGGTAAAAGAAAGGATAGACACCGATCCGAAAAAAACAGTGAGTTAAGCCCACTTTTCAAAATGTACGGATTACATCGTTAAGGTCGAGACATATATTGTATTATTAACATGTATATTAAAAATACAGGCAATGTATTACACGGTGTAAGTGATGGAGGATTAAAAAAAAGAAGAAAAAGTTTCGTAGCCTTGTTCGCTCCATGGAACGCACTCTGGCTGGTACGTCATACGGGATATAAATATTTCCCAGGACGTGACACGAGCGAGGTAAAACACGCAAACTTTTATAAGCTTCGTCGCGTTACTTCTTGGTTTTTTTTTCTTTGCTCAATCGCGAGAGAACGTACGCTTCACTCAGCACACTTCTCCACGATTGCTGTCGTCTACACGATGTGTATGTTTACGTAAAAAAGAAAGAAAAAAAAGAGAAGGGAGTAGGGTGAGCACGATTGCACATCGTAAGGAAAGAAAGCTCATTTTTTATGCAATCGTTTTTACCTCAAAGTCGTAACTGGCGACGGGATCGACGACGTCGACGTTCGAACGCTAGACGACAAAGTTCAACATCCCGCGATCAAAGTCTTCTGTTCGTTCTACAAAGTAATCCTATTTTTCTTTATCAGATCAACTGATTACCTTATTTATCCCAAATGGCCCGAATCGAGTTTCCATAAATGCAAGTTATTCTCATTTTTCGTTCCGGTTCACAATATCATTTTCGATTTTTTTTTTAGCAAAGTCATTTGTGGGTGTTTGGATGGATACACGTCTGTGTATCATGCGTCTCATACGTTACAATCGTTTGCTTCAGTTCTACTAAGACTTGATTGTGTTCAACGTTCTGAAAAATATTTCCAAATTCCGAAACAGCTCGACTCGTGATAGCTTTCGAAGTAGAAACTGAAAAAGTGAATGTAACATATTGATACTTTTTATGACGACGCCCCTCGAATCGCATACACATTTCACAAACGTCGTCGATTGGAGCAGCTGTCGTCAACCAAGAGGATCATGCGCTCACATCCGGATGATCGTTCCAAAAAGGCGAGCATCTTAATCGAATGTCGAACAGCCTAACCCTTCGGCATGCGTTGTTTTGGTGTGGAAGAAATCGATTGACACAGCAAGATGATGTATTCACTAATGAGAAACGTTGTGGGCGACACGCGGTGGAAAATTAACGAATTCCCTGATGAAAGCGGCCGGTAGTCGACGGCGTAAAGCAATTGGGTCCTAAAACGGTACGAAAATTGCCAGCGTCTAAGTAATCGAAGTAAAATAGGGAATATGTGTGGGCGCGGAATAAGAAAGCTCGCGATGACGCCTGGTGAGAGAGAGAGTTAAAGGGACGAGGGTGTAGTTGCTGCCGCGGTGTTCTTTCTCCTGCTTTCTTGTATGGGCGGAAGGGTGGAAAAAGAGAATAACGAAAGGGGCTGGAGAAAGCAGGCTCGAACTGTGAAGAAGAAAGAGAGAGAGAGGGCGGAACACGAGCGGTGTGCTTTCATTCTTTATGGATGTAGTTCGAAAAGTTCTCGGCAGCTTGGCGAGGTCGATAGCCCTATCGAGGTCTAAGAACCGGGAAGTTCACCTCAGTATGTATAGTATTGGTGTTGAACACTTTCATGCCACTCTCTTTCTCCCTCTCACTCTCGTTCTCCCTTATGTGTACGTGTTCGCATCTTCTTTACAGTCCTCTCGCTCAATTCCTTCTATATTGGGCAAAATCCTCTCGACAGGGGAAAACGCTCGACAAGTTTTACTTTGGCGTACCACACAACCGTCAATCTATTGAATTCAAAAGATACTACGAAGTAAAGAAAGTCAAATTAAATTTCTGGCACTAATCATCTGAGGGTTGGGTTTCGGGTAACTGATAAAACGAGCGATCAACTTGTTATTAGTGCTATTACTCCGATCCCGCTTTAGAGAGGAGGGACACGCGAAAAAGCAGCTTCATCGATCGCATAGCCCAGGACCCGCTTAAGTCTGGAGTACTAGAATATTTCTAGCTTCCATCAACACTCGAGCCATATAGAATGTTGTCGCCATTGCTCGAGTCCATTGCTGGGTCCGAATAAAATATCTAACAGATTTATCGAAAATCGCTTAGAAAGCTGTGATTACTCGTGGAAATGATATAATAAATAAGTTCGGTCCATGATAAATGATTCCATTGAATCTTTCTATTGGCCAATCGTATCGCATCGCTTGGCAATCCCAATTTTTTTGCATTACACAATTATTCATTTATTTGAAATTGAAAATTAAAATGCATTTCAATTGTCCCGGAAACTCTAACGATTGTCTTGGTAATTGATTGTGTGTCTTGTACATATAGTGCTCTATTCTGTACAGCGGCACGAGTGTCGATCAAGTTTGGCGGTGAAATTGAATCTTGCGGAAAACGCTGCTTTTGCTTCTATAGGAAGTCGATAAATTTTCCAGAGGGAACCGTAGGCAGAGGGAGAGAGCGAGAGGACGCGAGGAAATCGATCTTGAAGCTGTATAAATCACGCACACGGATATTCTTGAAGCTTGTATAGCCAAGAATTATCTAAGATTTCCGCGAATCAAACTTTACCGTACAATGTGTACACAGCAGAAAAACTATGCCGCGGAAAGAACACACATTCATAATCGTTGGTGTGGTGTAATGATAAAATAATGAAGCAAAAATATGCCATCAATCCAGACTTTGGGTCAATATTGTTTTTCCCTGTGGAGATTGAAATAGCGTGATAAACTGAATTTTATAATGAATTCGGTCTCTCGGTGTTTGTTCTCCGATGTCACGTTATCGCGTGAAATTTAATAAAAATGTGACGGAGGCAACGCGTTAAATTCCACCGGGTCTCTGGGTCATCTACGGCTTATCGAATGACGCAGCGATAGGAAAAAAAAGTACTCATGCAGGAGAGAGAACGAGAGAGAGGGTGAGAGAGCAAGAGTTAAAGTACAAGGACAAAGTCCAAATTGAGAAAATATCGCAATCTTTTCTCGATATATGAATTCATTAGATATATCTATATGCGAATAGCCTTAACCTTTAAAAAATGTAGTAAAAAGGTCGATACTTTAAACGAGAGGTCGTACACATTACTTAGGATGAGCTCTCGCTATCCTGCAGAGTGTTCCAGGCTCCGTAAGCTCGTTCTGATAAACCTCGTATCGAGAATCGATTGAATTTTTCCATAAATGCACATACACTGTCCATTACGAGAAAAAAGAAAATAAATACACACACGCGAGTTTGAAAAACACCTCCGTGCTTATTTTTCAATGTGGATATCAACGAGGTGAATCCACGGGGTGAATTTACATTTTCGTCGATAGGAGTCGATGAAAAATTCTACCCAGCGATTAACAATAAACGTCTCCTGATGCAATCTTCGCTTACGACCGAGTGAGAATAAGCGACATCCACTTCAATACAATTTTTGTTTGTTTGTTTTGTTAATCTCAAACAATGAGACTCGCATGGCACAAGCGTTTCGTGATAATTGAAACCCGTTACGGAGCAAGGCGATAAGTTGTAATTTTCCTCATCGCGGCCAGTGCGAGAAACTCTTTTATTTGCTCGATGTTGCACGTTTGCGGACTTCATGAATCTCTTATGAACGTTCCATTTCGATTGTCCGATATAAACGTATGCCATCACAATTTCTCTGTCAATATTCCATTTCGTAATAAAAATTCAATGAGAATAATCGTCAAAGTCGAGATAACATTTTTTCTAAAAATAGAGAAAGAAGAAAGAGTTGCAACATTTTTTTGAGTCCTCGTATATGAGCATCGACGTTAATTTGCTCGGATTTTCCGACGCATTGGCACAAGTGAAGTATTATTTACACGGTTGGACGACTGGCCCGCCAGATACGAGGGTAAAAGAATCGAGCATTCCGCAATAACTCACAACACCGAGATTTAGTGTAATAAAAATTTAAATAATCGATGGTATTATGACCATCGGGCGTCGTCCGAGAACTCGCCGATACAACGACTGAGATAGAATAAGTGCAATATCATGATTTTCACAATACCTATCGCTCTGTAAACTCGGAAGAAAGTACAAATAACAGACACGTTTAAAAAAATCCAGAAATAAAGAATAGAAGAAAGAATAGCAGTGAGGGAGGCCGGTTGTGAAAGCAGCGCATGTGCTCTGGGGAGGGAACAGCTGACGCCTACACCTTATAACGAATCGATAACGGTGGTCGAACGATAGCTATGATTCGAAGGCTTCGGGTTGCCAACAACCTGTTATTATCATAATTTATAAGGAAAAAATCGATGATTCGGTTGTTGGCATGTTTAATTCATTAACGATAGTGCAAACCAGAATACATACTTGTGAGTTTATCGTCATTGAAGAATATGTATATACAGGCGGATAACTATATAAAGGTGTTGGCAATTTCATGGTTTACGAGTTAAAAGGGCTCGCAATGTCGTTATAAAAATTTAATAACAAGCGTATGAGACGAGAGGGATTAAAAAGTGGTATTTTATGTCGATGTATTTGTGTGAAAAGGGAGAGAGAGAGAGAGTGTGGACGAAGGCAGTGACTACGTAGAATGATTGGATTAGGGTCCAAGTCGGTGGTTCTGCTCGGGGTGTTCTTCGACATCGCTCAGGAAAAAGAGTGCCTGTCGAAATAATTAGAAAAGTTTAATTTCCCCTTGACGATCTTGCGGTGTATAAATGCGTGTGTATATATGCATGCACGTATGTATGTATATAGAGGAGTGGTATTCGTCGTTGGCTAGGATCAGATGTGACGCGGTGAGAGTCGTTCAAAGTTTGTCCCACGCCGACTTCATTTCCTGTCCGCCTCGAATTACGGGCTACTGCGGCTCCAGAAACTCTCTCCGGCTCTCTTTATCGCACTCTCATACTTTTCAACATTCCGTTCACTCTCTTTTCCTATGACATGGGAGATCCATCCTGCTACTTCAACCTCGCTCTTATACTCATTTCAACTTTTTTTCTCTTCACTCCTCCTCCCTCGGTACATTCTTTTTTCTCACTCGTTTTCCGTTTTCTTTAGACTTTTCACGATTATCGCGATTCCAAGTAAATATTCTTGCCTCGTTGAGAAACCTTTTGCCCTTCTACTGTCTCTTTTCTTTCCCTATATAAACTCGACTAAAACTCGGCGGAAAAAGGCTATGCAAACAACGCCCAGAGGCGAACTCTCCGGAGGAATATAGCTCGATGGTATATTAAAAATGACAGATGAGATTCGTCCTTTCGATAAGATGACAATTGGAAAAGCAACTACAACTGATAACAGGCTCGAATTATTGAGAATATTCTGATATCTTCATCATATAGCGTGTAAGATCGAACATTTGAACGACTAATTTATCACTCTGTTCTCTTGAGCTCACTTTCAATTCTTCGTCGAGATTATTTATGCGAAAAGCGCGAGATAACGTTTTCCAAATTGTTTCAATACATCCCCGATTGTTTCGGATCTGAACAACGCAGAAACATTCAAGGATCGAGAAATTGTTCAATCGATAAATTTCGCAATTGTAACATTGATACGAAATTGCTCGTTATTGAAAAAACAAGTACATTATTGTACTGGGGTCTTGACTGTTGTACGGGGGTGACACACACACTTGTGTGTGTGTGTGTGTGTGTGTGTAAACGTTTGCGCATACATCGAAAATGAAATCGGACGCGGATGTGGAGACAGAGGGAATAATGCTTTTGGGATATCGTCGCGTCTTGTGTGGGAGCGATCAAAAGTTTAAAGGAGCGGCGCAGCACGGGAGGCGTGTTCTATTCGACGACAAGATCATCGCCGTCGTACTCCGTTGGTGTCTTACTTCGTTTGAGCTATAGCATCATGCTTTCTCTCTGTTGGTCTCTTCCTCACTTCGCTTGCCGTATCTCATGCTGGGGTTATACTACCTACTGCTCTATCAAGAAACGGTGAGAGGAGCGAGAGGGAGAGGAATGGAAGCCTGTTCGCTTTGTCCTCAGCCGCCTCCATTTCCTGTACCTGCCGTGAATTAGACGGCGGCGTATCCGTGTCGCGCCTCGTAGTCGTCGCTTGTCCGCCGTCTGTGGTGAGAAGAGATTTCTCTCTTTGCTCTACCTTCCTCTTCCTCTCGCTATATATCTCTCTCTCCCTCTTGCTGCGCTTTCACAGTTCATATTTCTCGGTAAACGATCTTGTAGACTGCCGAGCCATCATAACGGACAATTTTCGGTTCATAAAACCAACCTTGATGAGATAAAAATACAAAAAAGAGCTTCAGCTCAAAAGTCGACTAATCGGCACAAATTGATTAGACGTCGATCAATCTAATTTCGATCGGCGGATAAAAGGGATTTTGCTAGAGCTTTTAACTCATGGACGAAATTTTATTTTTAGACTTGGATTGAAGATTGCGTTAGAGTGTTAATAAAATCGAATGAATTTCTTGAATGTTTGACATTTTTTGGAACCACCAAATTCGTAAATATTCATAATCAACAATTCATGGAGATCCATGAACTTATTTATCTCACTTTGGGCGTTATAAAAACTTGAATAATTTTGAGCTAAAGCATTTCTGGTTAGATCAATAAACAGCTTTTTAACGATCGGAGAATCCCATGGGATATTGTTATAAAATTCAACATTTTTTAACTACCAAGGGAATTTTTAAGATTGACGTGCTAAAACGTTTCGTCTACAGCGTTGGATTATCTACTCGTTTATCTTCCGTTACAAAAAGTGTCCGCAGCTGTATCGTCAACGACGACAGAATATTTGAGATAACGATGCTCGAGGAACTGTGGCCGATAAACGGTGATCAATTTGAAGAATCGTTTCTACAAATTACCGACGATTAATCGGCAGTAAAAAAGAATCAATGAAAAAGAAACAACTCGATTTATTTATAGCTTACTAATGTTGGGTCATTCCACGTTAACATGGAAAAGTAATTGGAGATGTCGACTCATCGAAAAATCAAGCGGGGTGATTTACGTTGATTTCCGATAACTCGAGTTTTTATCGATTTTTTTCCGTATTCGCGAAAGGGAGTCTACTTTTCTTGATTGAAAAAAAATCGTCAAGAATCTTGATGCCTCTTCGGAATTGACTGATTCAGAAGTAATAATTTTTTATTAGGAAAACAAGGCTGATCGACCAAAGATAATGAAAGAATTCGTAGAATGGATAAAAATAAATGTGTGCATGGCAAAATGTAGCTGGTCAGAGTGAAAGGATCGATCTTCTGCCGCAACGCGGTTATTCAAGAATGAAAGAAGCCTGGATACGCCGTTTGTTAAAGAATCGTCCATTTGATTCATTGACGTTCAATGGGCAATGAGAAAAAAATATGAAACGTTATAAATGAAGCTCGATAAAGCGTCGACTTCGCGGAATTCCGAGAGATCGATAGCGCGGGGAAGGAACTCGATTTGTTTTTTAGACGAGAGCGGGAATCCGAGGGGGAATCGGTTCGGCCGCGGAGAGGGCGTTATGTGTTATTCCTGTATCGCGAGCATCAAAGTTGCCTTTTACGGTTTGCATTTGCCGTCAAACGATTCTCATTGCAAGCTCGTTCCGGTCGTAGTAGTGGTATTTGAAACGGACGGTGGTTTTCCTGGTGAACCAAGCACGATCCCATCTGGGACTCTGAAAAATATATATGGTAGCTTTTCACTTCATAAATCGGGCAAACAGTCGTTCGAGTAACCCGTTTTCTCACTGCGGCGGTGAAATTCGCGAGAGCACGCACGAGATATATACGTTTATGCGTTTGTGAGTGTGTAGGAAAAGGGAAAAGCGGCTTTTACCGCATCAAAACTTGTATATATAGGGTCGGCCATTCGGAACAGATTGCGCGGAACAGCCCGCATATGTTTTCCATAATATACATATATATGTTAAGGTACGTATACATATCTATAAATCGCAGAACATTGCTGTGTGGAGTCGCTCATCCATCGCGCGTTCCGGCGATCGTAGACTAACCCTTTTGCGATGTGGGCGCGCATTTTTTCCCAACCGCATAACGTTAAATGATGACGAATACGAGCCTAATACATTCGCGCGCTTGTGTATACGTGTGAGTGTGTATCGACGCTCGTAAAAGTGTACGGAGAGCTGACCAGCAATAATTGGAATAACCATTACCCGGAGAAAGAGTAAGAGCGTGAGCGAGACGGGGGCGGGGGAGATGTATCGATTAAATTCTCTCCGTGGACGGTGCATGGAAATAATTACGTTTCAGCAGTGAGCGTAATCAAGCAATGGCAGGCTTCGGCGTAAATTTCATTCGAGGAAAACTTGATGAATTGGATGGTCACACGGTAATTGGAAATAATTTAGCGCGAACAAAAACAGAAGTAAACTTTTTCGAAAAGGGAGAGAGAGCAGAAATACCGAATGATCCGAATTTTCTGCTCGGCCAACATTCATCCCGATATTTCATCCTTTTGTCATCGATGAAACCAGCTCTGCGTTATATAATTGAGATTGACTCAACTATATGAGGGAAATATTCCAATTGGTATAATTCATCAATTAATTAGAGGGCTAATTGCCGTTAAATTTCCCCGCGGCCATGCAAATTCTCTCTGCTCTCCCGTTTTTCCATTCCCCCTTCTCTCCCTCTACATCGGTCTCTTGTTATTTCTCCCCATTCTTTCGAGCTCTTCGATGAAGCTTTTTTCCCGTTAAATATCAGACATGGTACGTACTTCACCAGAGCGAAGCCTCTCCGCTGTCGTTTTATAATTCCGTACTATCCATATACTACAGACTCCGACATGAATCTGTATATAATATCGGTAAATAATGAAACGTGAATAGTTCGACGTTCGTCGATGTGCAGCTAGTAGAGAGCGAGTGAGCATGCACCAGGCACCGGGGAAGCAAGAGAGAAAGAGAGCGAAAAAAACAGAGACAGTGAGAATTGACAGGCGAGCCACAGACTCAAAATCTATATATCAATGAATACTGTCCGAAATTTACGGTTGAGCTAATTAAGTTTCTCAGCTAATGATTCGGCAGAATTTTATTTTTGTCTATACTACGTGGGACTACATGACAGTTTTCATTCAATTGATCAAGGAAAATATGTAACGGTATACAACTCCGCCGAGAGTATGCAAATGTGCATCCGGTTATGAATATACTCCAGCAGTTTTCTCCCTAATACGAAAATTATGCATTGAAAAATCTGGCGCGAAGTACTCCATCGCATTGTCGAAAATACATGAGCTTGGTGGGAAAAAAATTCATACGTATAAGTTTCCAATATTTTTGGGCAAATTCACCGGATGTACGCGATGGACTTTGGAATTAAATGTGAAAGATCGAGAACACATTCCCAGAGAACATACGAAAATGTGAAAAAGCATTTGTAGAGTGAGGCCAAAAGATAAAGAGTGTAAGCTGCTGAAAGCTCACCTCGTCTTACGATTAGGATAAAGCACGCTTATTCGAAGTGCACATGTGTGTGTTGTCTATACAAAGATTCGGGAGTGACGTTCGCATTTTGGATGGTGGCGTGTTGCAAAGTGGCCATTTGGCTCTAGTAGCGTTTCAGTTTCGAGAATACAACGAGTTTTGTTGCTAAAAGGTGACCGGGTTTTTCTTCCTTTTTTTCCTGCATACCAAAAGCTTAGCCAATTAGGAGCAAGAGAGAGAGAGAGAGAGAGAGAGAGAGAGAGAGAGAGAGAGAGCGAGATGGACAACGCGGCTCGAGAGAATGCAGGGAAGACCGGACGTTAAGGCGAGCCATATATATAGAGTAGGCTAATAGATACTAATCGTTTTCTGATGGCGACTCGTCGTTTATCGAGATAATCTAGCTTCCAAGATTCTTGGATCTTTCTCTCTTTTTAATTCTCTCAGATCTTCGAGAATAGGGCGAACAGAGAATTGAGAGTAGCTGCTACGTCTGAGAAGGGAATAGGGAGAGGGGTTGAAAAAAGGTAGATATGAAGGCGAAACGAACGAGGATCTGACGAGGCAAATGGACCAACTTTCGCTCGAAGAGCTCTCCTCCGATCCAGCTCTCTCGCTCTTTAGTTCTTTTCTGGCTATTTTTTTAAATGTATATATCTTTAGAGACTCTCGAGGCTGTGGATATTATGCAAAACGCATTCAGCAGATTTCTTTCGTTCTCTTTCTCTTTGGATCGCTTTCACCGATCCTGATGAAAAAGGGATGGGTGCAGGATGATGCTAGAGCTTACACGCGTCGTTTCAGGTAACGAAATACTCGCACACACGAGGCCTGTCATCCCTTCGTAAGAAGTCAATCCATCGTTCTCCTGATTTCACTTCTTATTCTCTCGGTACAAGCACAAACACAAATCGGCGCACACGGTTTTATGATATTTTCCATTCTGCCCCCCAGCTCGTGGCACGCGTAAACGAAGAGAAACTGAAATACAATACCGTAGAAAAATGAGTAAGCAACCAACGGAGAGCAAAAGAAAACATTGAGTCTTTGTATTAAGGCCGGACCAGTTGAAGAGAAAAGAGGGAACGAAATTGGGTCGAAGTCCGGAGGGAATAACAACTCTGAGGATTGCGTGAAAACTTTAGGGCCATGCAGCAAGATTCAATTTCGCCAACTTCCCCATCAAGACAATCGTGTAATTATGTCAAGATAAAAAAATTTAAAAATTAAGAAAGTTTGAAAAAATGATTTAAAGGTGGAGAGAAGGATTACGAAAGATGAAGTTTGTGATTTACGACAAAGCGTAGTCAATCTGCATGAATCACTCGTTATTTCCGTCCCAAGTATAGTCAAACGTATGATCAAACATGATTAGTATGTTGAAAAAATTAACGGTGGAAAATTTGATCGGGGGCGATGTTTATTGAAACTTAACCGCACTGATGTTCAACGTTTCGATGGACGAAGGGTTAGTGGAGACTAAAATAAGGGAGGATTTGGTTAGTATGACGAGAGGCGACTTAGTGGACCGTTCCGACGACCGTCTGCCAAGGCTAGAGCGCCCGGGGCGTTTTCGCGTGCAGCTTGTTCGATTAGTATGTAGTGAGAGTGTTGGGTGTTGGTTTGCTGGACGTAAACGTGGACTATAACCGGACCTGGCTTCTCGTGGCTATTCAGCCATTAAAAGTGCTGGGAAAACTTTTACTATCGAACAACCTCAAGGAGAGGAAGAGGCAAAAGGAAAGAGAATAGCAGGAAACTGAAGATAGGAAAGGGCTTTAAATCCAGAGAAGGTAATTGTGGCGAAGGGCGATCACCCAACCCCTTACCTATACACATTATCTGTCTCTTTTTCTCTCCGCATGCGATATGATTTACAACAGCGTCGATGAACGGGGTTAACAAGCCGTATAATTCAACTCTCTTGCAGTGAGCCTTTGCGCACAATCTACGCTACCCTATTTATATATACTGGATATAACACATATAAGCCACAGTACATATAATACATGGAAAACCATATCACACATAACACAAATCTATACACACAGGTGTGCGCGCGCGCGCGCGCGCGCGTGTGAGAGCGTGTGTGTGCGAGCATTGTAGACGTTTTCATCCCTTGAATTCGGCCTTCCCCTTGTTAGAAATGCGACGTAAAAAATAGGAATGGTCGTGAACGAAAACTGATCGCGATGAAAGGAAAAATTAAACGTTTGAAAAAAGATACGGGCGTGAGCTCACACTGGTAACAATTTTTTGTTATAGTTTCCCCTCAACGCGCAGGTCACTTTTATTTCGATTGCAATCCCCTCTCGTTGCTGCCCCTCTTCACTATTTCTTGCTCATGGAGATACTCATGATGCAACTTTTAATGAACCATGTATATTTTGTATGTATGTATTTTTTTTAATATACGGCGAAACCTCCCTTGTCGCGCTCGGCACCAAGAGCATAGTTTTCTACACGGCGCCTGCTGCTGCTGTGGCTCAAGTGCCGTACGCACAACTCAGACATCAGACGCATAGACAGACAGACGGTACATCAGAGGGAGCTGCTTTTGTCCAAGGCCCCAGGGCTAACATTTTTTTTTACTTCTCAGACGTCAGCCACATATATTCACACACATACACTATCCGCCCGTTCTCCATTTTCTGTGTACATATTAACACTCCAGACGGAAACATGCGAATCTAACGCCCAACCTGCTCCCAGGCAACTTCGTTGCAAATAACGATGAACCACAAAATCGTGACTTTGCGCGGAACGACCAATATCCAAACACGATTTAAGAAAAAAATTGAGTGGTAATTATGAAAATTTCCGTTGAGGAATCTTTCCGACTGAACGAAATTCACGAAATGCCTTTTTTTTGTTATAAAACTTTTGTATCTGAACGTCGCGTTACCGCTTCGTCATATTAATGCAAAACTGTTATCACTATTGTCCAAGCCGAATATCGTAGAAGATGAAGAAATGAAAACAGAAAAAAATGCATTTAGGAACGAATTCGGGGATCAATGCCAATTAATTGGTGGAATTTTACACTTTGGCGGCGTCGACACACCAAAGTTCACGGCGCGGTATCTAGTACAAAGAACAAGAACAGGGAGGAATTAGAAGTGCAAAGTTTTTTCGAGAGAGTACGGGGTCTATTTGATGGGGTAAGAAGGGTGGCTACCCTTGGTGATGTGGGGCATGTTAATTGTACAGACGCGTGAGTGCGCTCGCGCCCCCAGACACTCGGGAGTGCACACGAGTAGATTCGCACAAAACCAGGCCCAGCAGAGTATAGCGCGCCAGCCTTTTATAGTCACCGTTGCGGCGTTGCCGTCACTGCGTGGCACACACGCGGACTTGAATTAAAATTCAGAATAAATTGGCAAAGAGATGAGAAAAAGTGAACGAATTGAAAGAATGAGCAGGTATCGCTCAAGACTTTATAACCGAGAGCTTGCATAATCGTGTCGCAAGTAATCGAGTGTACTTTTCTCTCGCTTTTCCTCTCATGCGAACCATCCATTAATTCAACTTTCGCGCCATAATCTCTGAGTAGTTTTATTGATTCTTTCGTTTTCATTGCCTCACCGATTTTTTTTGTAAATTCAATGTTTTAATTCACTGGTCCAGACATGCTCGAATTGCCAAGAGCCCTGTTCGTGCATATACTGGCTGTTAGATTATTTCGTCACTAGCTTTCCGAGATTCTCCTCACCGAATCAAGACACAGTGGGAAGAAATCCTAAGAGCAAGAGAGAAAAAGAGAGACTGAGATTTATCTCACCAGGAAAAACGAATGTGCCCAGAATAATTATGGAAAGGTTGCTGCTCCCTATCTCTCTTTCTCTCTCTTGTCAAACGTTACATACACAATATGAAGACGTTAATATGCATAACTGAGTTGTATTTCAATTATTCCGTGGGCGAGATGACTTTGTCGTTGAAGTTAAACGAATATTTATTACGCATCCATGAACATATTCGTTGAGGAGCAACGACATTTTTATTACGATTTCGTAATAAAGAAACTTCTATAAATGGAATTGTATTCATTCGGGATTAGTAGTTATCGAATGGACTTGTTTCCGATATTTTCCTATTTTATTATTTCCATGCAGACTCGGTAGGAATTTTCACTTCGAAAATTTCCATAAAAATCGCAGTGAAAAAAATGAAATAAGACGAAATTTTCAAAATAAATACAGAAGGCAAAAGAAAAAGGGATGAGATTGTAGTGAAATGTGTCACGCTCCATACAGAGACTGCCAGAGAATTTGCCAAACTTCGATTTTCAGAAATGAATCTTTAGAAAATCAAAATGAAGAATTTTTTTTCAAGAGTATTACAATTTATCGCTCGATCTCTTGTTGGGCGAGGATGATTCTCGTGATAATGTAATTCCGCTGCGCAGGATGTCTTGACAACTTGACGGTGCAACCGTTAGAATTTACGATGGTGCTCGGTAAATAAACATAATTTTCCCGATAGGTCTCAGGTTGGTAAGAATCACGGATGTTTTCAGCGTGATTTTGGGGAAGCATTTACCTGAAGATTCTTTCCGTGTGGTATAACTTATTGATAAGAGCGACTGGCCACCGAAGTGTGCAGGAAGAAAAGAGTCCGAAAAATTGAGTGGAAAAACTTTTTCGGGGGTATAAATTCTTATTCGACCACCTGAATCGACAGAAGGGTCTTTGAAGACGTGCGGCAGCGGTCTTCTGCTGCTAGCTGCTTTCCACGTCGCGGGACTTGTACAGCCTTCCAGGTGCAAAGAGAAGTGTGCCGAACGAGAAGGGATGTATCAAGAAGAGTGTGTGTGTGTCAGTGCGAGAGAGAGAAAGAGAGAGAGAGAGAGAGAGAGAGACGCAGAGAGACCAAAAGGATGTAAGGTGTGCGCATGTGAGCGCGCTTGTATATACATTCAAGGGAGAAGGAGAAAACGAAACTTAAGAGGAAGGAGGAACGTAGTATATCTCCAAGGAGAGGACTCACGGGTCCCGGAGGTTCTTTATCTCTCTCTCTCTCTCTCTCTCTCTCTCTCTCACTCTGGAAAGAAGCCCGTTGCTCTGCCGCTTCTACTTTCGTGTTGCCACGACCTAATACCCATCCGCGCTCGGAGCCAGCCGGGCGAGTCAGCCATCCGACCATTTCGAACGTAATGGAATCTTGGATTTCGAAATAAAAAGTGAGCGAGTAAGCCGTTGAATGAGTGAGAGAGTACACGAGACTCAAGAACGATAGAGAGAGAGGAAGAGGGACAGAGAAGTAGAGAGAAAAAGAGTTGACATTTTTTACTCCCCTTTTTCCTTTAAATAAAATCAACCAACATAACTCTTTGACTCTATGCCGCGTACATGCAGCTGCAGTTAAATAATAAATTTTCATAACGTTGACAGGGAGCAGGAAAAAGCGAGAGAGAGAGAGAGAGAGAGAGAGAGAGAGAGAGAGGGGGGGGAGAGAGAGAGAGAGGGAGTCACAAGAGAAGGGAGAATGATGGGCACGCGATACGATGGCACAAATTTAATAAAATCACGCTCGATACCCTGACGAAATTAAATTGGACTTCACCGCCAGTAACGTCATTGATTGGAAATAGTTTAATTATTGAAATTGTTAAAACCCAATAGCATCGAACACTTTCAGTAAACCGTATATATATATCTTACGAAATTGTGAGCGGCCTCTCTCTTTTTTAACATTTACCAAATTATTCTTATGGCACTGAGGACATAGCTAATTGTATTCGTCAAGGTATGAATGATTTAAAACGAAATATTCTCAATTAACCTACTAATTACAAAACGCATGTTAAATATTCTATCGGAAGCGTCCCACACAGGTGTATAGATTGAGGCTCCGAGCGGTTGACCACACAACGAGATAGAAAATCACGTTTCTCGAATACGGTCACGAGCGTTTCCATCTTCGTTCGAAAGACATTTGGAATCTTTCTAGCAGGAAGTCTCTATCGCTACTCCTTGCGAAGTGAGATAACGCATACATTTTGTTCTCTTCTATTTAAGAAGTCTGACCGCTTTCGACCTCTAGTAAAGCCATCAGGTCTTTTATAAATGAATGATCCGTAACCAGATCGAGCGATAAGTTCAATTAGTTCTGAAACTTGAAATATTGCTACATGGGGGGCAGATGTTTATCGATCAATGGATGAACTATGCATCGAAAAATGAAACGTGTCATTGAGTTCATAGATATCGAATTGAATAATACAGACGTCGAAAAAAAGAATCGGTGCTAAAAAAAAGCTCGTAATCCAAGATAATCCATACTTATACGTGGGCACTTTTTCCTCCATCGATCTTATTGTCACCGTTGTCGCCGATCACTACGATACGTGCCAAAGGAGAGCATCAGGCACGACACGAAGCTCAACATTTGGATAAGCAGGTGAGAATTCCTACAGGGTCCTACAGGGAACATGCATTATGAGAATGTGTGTGTGTGTGTGTGTGTGACAGGAAAATTTGAGAGTATATCTGGGTCGAGTCGTATGGAGCATAGAGACTCCACAGTCTCGTGCACTTTATTCCTTGGGGTAAAGGCGACGGACTGAAAGGGAGCGAATCGAAAGAGAACTACTTAGCATTGAGTCACGAAAGAAAGGAAAGGTGAGGAAGAAAGAGTACGTATATGCGTGGTATATTCGCATACGTGTAGGCGAGAGCGAGAGTGAGAGAAAAGGAGAGAAGGAGAAATATGAGAGAAGAGAAAAAGATGGATACAGGAATAGAGGGAGGAAGTTGAATCTCGTTCGGGTAGGCAAACTCTCCCAGGTTGATCCTGATGGCGCACAACACGCGCAAGAGAGCAAAAGAAACGGAGGGAGAACGAGAGAGGAGGAACGAGTGAGTAATCCTACACGGCACATCGAACTCGACAATACGAGACTTTTCTACCTGCGCGCAAAGAAATTATCCACAGGGCTCTCTACTAAGTACTCGATGAATGGTGAGGAAACGGAGGATGAAGGCGAAGGACTGCGTGTGCCAGTGTTCCACATTCATACATACGTACACAGTCGTCTGCGATATATACGAGGGGATAAAAAAGTGAATACACAACTGGCAGGAGGCCACGGCAATTCCTCCTCGTCTTTCCTCGGCGTGACGCCAGTGGCCACCGACGACGGAGTTTGCGTCTTACTTAGTCACGGTCTCGTCCAAGTCGTGATGCTCCCAACGACTCTGTGGCCTAAACAGCATCATCATCATCAATACCCCGTATATGCCGCCGTTATATACACTGCATAGGTCCATAACTATATGTTATATAAATTATGTATAAAAAATCGAAATCGCTTAATCCTGTGTAACACCGCGGATTTTCGTCACCGAAAATAATTGCAGTACCAATTGAAAAGGAAACCATAATCTGGCATACGATAAAAGAGAGCTTTGTACGAAGATTCTTATAGACCGTGAAATTGTGAGAAAAATTGATAAATTGAGGTAAAAAGGAACGGGATATTGGGGATAGTGGAAATTGAGAAAGCAACATTGCTGAAATGTCCTGGAGGAAGGAAGTCAAGGGAGAGGGTTCCACAGCATTATTACTCCCATCCTGAGGCAATAAAGTGGATGCTCCATTTTTCTATAAGCAGAACAAGTTGGTAGCGGTTTACCAAAGCGTATAAATTATACATAAGGCCTGAGTGTGATATACATTCTTATGTACATATACTAACATGTATTTGTTACATCGGGCGTTTAGTTCACGACTACCAAATATGCGCATCAAAGTTGTGCGTTCGGAATCTGCACGTGAACAGATACACATACTTAGGAAAAGTGCTCGAAGGAAAAGATTCTCTTATTGGCGTTACATTTGAATAGCACGGCGTGGTTGTTACAAAGATCAAAAAGTCGAAGATGAAGAAGGAGAAGAACGGAAAAAGAAGGAAGAGGAAGACGAAAAAGATAATCTCTATGTACTTTATGTACGAAGAAAGATTCATTTCAGATGATTTCCAGATGCCTGATCGCTCGAACAGAGATAATCCCACGAGCCGTTGCGGAGGATACAGAGGGAGTGAGTTTGAGAATGAATTTAAACAAAGGAGGTAACCATCGAACCATGATCGGCCAGGGTAAAGAGGAAGAGAAAAAATATATCTCCAACTGTCTATCTTTCTTCTTTACTATATACTGCATTCCATATAGTACGTACTCGTTATATATACATATATATATATGAACATAAGAGTTAGGTTCTTGGACACGGTACGTGCTTGCAATCGTTGCGCGATCATCGAATGCGCGTCTTTATTCCACCCGGGCCTCATTCTCTCTTTTTCTCGCTCGTTGTTGCTCCATCCAATTTTTTTTTCATTCCGAAGCCTTCAGCTCAGCGTACGAACATAACACTGAGCTCGAAGATTCACAAGCTCACGAGAGTCACGAGCCTCTGAGTCGGCTTCCTTTCAGCCGAGGAAACGGACATACGCGACCGAAATAAAAAAAAGGGTAATAAACTAAAAAGTTAGAAAGCAAGAACGATAAAGAACAAAACTTCATAATTACTCCGATAAAATGCAGCATATACCGGGCCTCTCACCTTAGCCTTGTTGTTATATTTACGATTTTCGTGACAACGTTGCTCCTTCGAATTTTATTTCTCGCTCTGGATAAATTGTCGCTTTCAGTAAATAATAATTTATTCCAGGACTCGCAACTTATTTTCTCTCATCTCAAGAATAGTTCATAGCCAGATCGTACTAAATTTTTTGTTAAGTAAAGCAATATTTGTTTTTTGCCATTTCATTTAACAATATTTTCCTTTTTTCGGATTGAATCATATTCAGTAATCTTGTTTTGGTGAATTAAGAAGAAACTTTATTGTGGAAACGGAAATGAGATTGTTTACAAGACTGTGGTAAATTGTTCCCGAGCGTAACTCGCAGGACCCTGCTCGAGTAGATTTGCTTCTTGTAATTAAATTACAGAGAAAGAGGAAGAGAGATTCGTGTCTGGTTGTCAATGACCGGAATGCTCTCTTGCCTTGAATGAAAATTCCGGAAGGGGTGCAGTTGTTTTTTTTCTCTCTCTCTCTCTCTCATCCGTTCTCCTTTTTCTTTTCTCGTTTCCTCATTTTGTTTGCCACTTTTCCCCTACGTTTATATATTCCTATTCCGGAAGCGTGATACGTTCAATGCTCGCTCGAGTTTATCGTCATCCTGCCTCCGCCCATATCAAGTATGCAGCCCTTTATTTTTTCAATCCACCCCTGCTTCGAAATCCGTAACCCACTTAGCGTAAACACTTTTCCACGCCCACGTGTCTACCATCCGGCGTGTGTATCCTTCATCGTTTTCTCTTTCCCAATTCCTATTACAGGGTTGTTCTCTTACACTGCGGATACATAAAAAAAAAGTTCCTGCGTGTGGAAGAAAAAAATAAGGAAAAAAGCAAGAAAGCAATCTGTTGTCGAAACCTTCAAATTTCTCTTGCGTTGTAACGCCAAATCCGATTTTCTTTGCTCGCCTCTAGCAAACTCATACATCGAGAAATCAGCTCACTCTCAAGTTTTTCTACCACGAATTTATCGTTCAATTTTTCTCTCTCTCTCTCTCTCTCTCTCTCTCTCTTTCTCTCTTGCCGTGCACACAACTCTTCGAGCTTTCATCGAAACCTTTTCCGAAGTATGTGTAATCATTATTGCCTCTCACCTTCAGTCATTTCAGCTGTATCCACTTTTTCTATCACCCACGTCACGATTTCACATTTATTTCATAGCCACCGCGGCAGAGCCAGTGGAAAATACAAAGGAGTACGAAGTAGACTATCGTTGAATGAACTCTGGCACTTTACAAAAAAATGAGAAAAAGAAAATAAATTGGTGCAAGGTGAGAAGTGGATGTATGACAGATTCTCATCGATTAATTTTTTCAATTCACCATTCCTCTTCTGTTCGATTCGAATCTATGGTTTTATCTGGAACGGGACGCCTTTTCGAGGATCCTGGAACCGTTGAAATTCTACGGGGAAGAGAAGGAATCGCTCCTCGAAAAATGGCACGATAGAAAAACGAAAAGTAACGTTTATCGTTTATTTTCAAGCGCAGCAATAAATCGCTCAATTCCGTTCAAATATTTTGTAATTAAATCTCAAACTCCGAGGACAAATTACGAATACTCATCGGAAGCAGATATGAAAAATAAAAAGTGAAATTACTCGAAGAAACGAGCGCTTGCCACCCTCTGCTCCATATTCAAATATGAGGATTTTTCGACATCAAGCGTACGTGAAACGCTCACTGGATGTGAACAACGCTTGGGAAACTGGTCTTTTTCGAAGGGATGAGTGGATCGATTGTAATTTGAGGAAAAACGTAGGAATATGAGAGGGAGATGAAAGAGAGAAAAAGTAGAAAAGCTCTAGGTGACCAGGAATGGCAATTTTCCGGGATCTCGTTTTCAAATGAATGTGCTCTTTCTTTACACGCTCGACACTAGAGCAGGAAAGAAGAGGGTGGGTGAGAGTTTGCCGATGAATGCGAAATGCGACTGCACACCGGAGAGGATTTACCCTTTCGGAATATCACGAGGAAACGCCATATAGCTCCAAGTTTCTCCTTAGAGCTTGGTACACGTTATATATGGAGTTAGTGCATAAGTAAGGTGTGTGTTGGTACATATTATACTATACGACTGAGCAAGGGGGAGAGAGAGAGAGAGAGAGAGAGAGAGAGAGTTGCAGAGATAGATAGAGTGGGGGCACGTGGGAGGGATGGAACAAAGAGAATTCAGGCCAAAGACGTTTGGATAGGGCAAACGCTAATTCCGCGGTGTGCTCCATCTTCCGTAAATTCTCTTTGTCTACCCCCTCTTCTCTCTCTCCCTTACAGACACACACGTTGGATCTTGCTGTGAGCTCACAAGGAATGGCCAGAATCCAAAAGAACTTGCCCGGGTGTACGTGCAAGAAAAGAACGAAGAGACTAGAAATTTTATTCCGTCCTACGTATAAGTTAGAAATCTTGGCTCGTTAGCGACTAGATTTAATCAGCAGAACGTAGTGCGACAAGGTGGGAGAAAAAAATGATAGGAAAATGGAAATTCTTACAAATTAAATTGGAGTAAGAATCGTGTGAATTTATAATTGATACACTTGGATGAATATCCGACGAGTATATTATTTCAGCATATCATTTAATTCATAAGCGAATAAGTGTGAGGTTTGGTGCGGAAATGTGGTCAGATTGATTGATTACCAACTAGAGTCAAGTGCTGATTAAACTAGGACATGTGTAATGAAGGCGGTTATGATAGGAATCAATATGAGCGTGTATTCAACATGTACTTACAGTAAATACGTATGGAGCGAAATGTTATATTTATATTGACAGAGTACTAATATCGAACCGACTACTACTAGATCAATTTTCCATTCCTGTCGATATTATGCATTCATATTCGTATGGATCCATAGACGAGGGGTAGAGGCTTAACGCCAAGTAAAAGGCAATTGGCATGGATATCGATCCATGCCAGGCGGTAATTAATCAGATTCGACTAAACTTCTCAACTATGAGTACCCAAATGACTGGATCTATTAAATATAATAAACAGATGATGCAGTTTGCGAGGCGCGTCTGGAGAACTTACGGAGCTTGCGTGTTATCTTTCGGGCACCAAACGCTTCCTGAATCAGAGTTTCTTCGTCGTCCGTTTCGGCTCGTTCTATCATCGGCCTTATGAAGCAGAGAACGAGAGAGAGAGAGAGAGAGAGAGAGGGGGAGACGTATACTCTTGAAATTCGACTAGTTGGATTCTAGGCATCCAGCAAAACAGGACGAACAGGTTACTAGAGCTAAATATCAAACACACGATGCTGCGGGGGCGTAGGGTCAAGCAGCAAAATATCGGAGTTTGAGGCGAGCAAATCTGTTGGTGGAAGCGAAGCAGGATCGGCCTCCCTCTATATCATGAAGAGAAAGACGTAGCCCGTTTCCATCTACGCACACATAAATTCATTTTCCGAACGTTGAGGCAGTTATTTTGCGTTTCCCTTGAATCGCTTGTTCAATCAATCAAATTAGTTGTGAAGGATTTTGAGGTAAACAACGCTCGGTCAAACCAAGTGTCCAGATGTTCGCAATAATGAGAGGGAAGTGGCAGAGGAGATGGAAAATCGTTCGCAGTCCGACGATCTCTGTCAATACGTTAAGACTGTTTGTTTTGTCTGCTGTCCGTTGAACCTCCCGACTTGTCTGAAACAACTGATAACTTTTGAGGAAGATAACGCAGCGAGAGCGAGAGAGAAAGGCTGAACAGATCGACGACTACGAGAAGGGCAGTCGAGAACAAAGTTTGCCCTCGCAGGAACCGTAGCTATAAGAGAAACTCGACAAGGACTTTTGCTCACTTCATTAACGAACAGGGCAAGGGCTAGCGGGGGCGAGAGAAATATCTGCAATCAACGATATTAAACTCCCACGTTGGCAACATAAAAAATGCAACAAGCGCAACTTTCACAAATTACTCAGAATATTCCAATTAAAAAGTATTTAAACGAACATGTACGCTGAAGATGAGAATCGACTTTAATTCCAATTATTTATAAACAACAGGAAATATATTTAAAGAATTTGTTCAGACAGCCATGAAGTTTTATGCAAAAAAATGCAAGAGTATAAAAAAATAATCATCAGGTTTACGGACCGATCCATAAATGCCGAGTCTTAAAAGCGTGCGCTTAATTCGCCGATAACTTTTTTCTTTGTCTGGGAGGAAAGAGATCACAGATATCGAAACATACCCGCGGTACTTATGAACGTGGTATATTTCGGGTCGATTTGAACGGCACGGTTTCGAGCAAGCAGGAGCAATATTTTCGCAACTTCATTTTGGTTACAGAATATCGAGGGTTCGGGGAAGAGCGATCGCGATGTTTTGCGGCATTGGAAAAAGAGCCTAACGCATATCCGTTGGGGGAGCTCTTCGAACTCGAAAGAAAATCAAGGCGATGAAGAGGGGAACCAGGAAGGGCCACCCAGTGAAATCGGCGTTCCTTGAATTTTATCTCGACATTAAGGGAGCGGTGAGATACGTATACGTTGAGAGAGAAAGATTCAAAGTCTCATTTCTTTCTTTCCTTCTCGAGAAGATTTTCGTTCTCGGTTTTTTTTTGACATTTGGTTGTCCCGATCACGGTGCAGGTAAATCGAAACGCCCGGCCGAGTTTAACAAAGCGATATGCGGTAACGCGAAATTCGATAGGATCGAGATAGAACCGCCTGCCCGCCACGCGAATAAGAATATCTCCGTGTCTCCTCCGTGGCGCTTGCTCTATCTCTCTCGTTCGCTTTTTTGCACGATATACTTATTTTTCCTCTTCCCTCGAGGTCGTCACAGTCATCGTCTTCTTCGTCAACGACTTTACAGGCCTGGGGCATAACGAAGCCTCGTCTGACAAATCGGATCAGAGTCCAGTCGAACGTAAAAATGTATGGTGGCTGAAAATACATTTTGCTCCGTGGCCTGAGGCTCCGAAACTTTCACCATTTTGGGCAAGGATTCCCGATCGAATTCGTCAGCCTAATCTGTTATAATATAGATATTCACATATACTCGCCCAGCCCTAACCGCACGCGGCAATGTCTAGAAAAGATAATTCACTCAATCAATTGATCGAGAGGCGAAAAAAAAATATTAAAATTTGGCGTTGCCGACTTTATCATAATCTTATATTAAATTAATCGAAGCTAATTAATTCAGAAGACATAACAAACTTTTGGTCGATATCTAGTATTCATTAAATTCTATAATCATAATTATTCTCGTCAAAGTTATTATAATAATCAGTAAAAAACAATGATAGTGACGAACCGTAGTAAAAAAATCATAATTATGTTTTTCCATGAAATGAAGTGAAAAAGATTGAGCCTACGTTGCTGCTAGCATCGATTATTACAGGTGCAAGGCTTAAGTCGGCAGTTTTTGTCTACAATTGTATTCCGTGATCGCAAGGAATAGGTATACGTATATATAGGATGAGTTAAAGACCGCATATAGCGGTTAGCGGAGAGAAATTCAGCGTCTCTCTCGTTCTTTCTGTGAGTACAAATGTATATGCTGCTTCGTCCCTCGCGAGGATGGTAGATAGGGGACCCTATCAGTATGCTACCATAAATGGTCCCTGGCGAAGAGTCTCTCGGACTATCGCGCGAAAACTCCCGAGAGGAAAGAGATGAACATCCCTATGGAGGGGAACGGAGAGATTCTTACCTCGCTCATCCTACAGAACAGAACCACTACACATACTCTCCACAAACTATATGTACAATGTATATAGGTATATATATATATAAAAATCGTGTTTCTCCTTCGTTCTATCTTTCACGAAGGAGTCACAGGACAAGAACGTCTCGAGTTACAACAGTGCCCCGAGGCCTTCCCATTTGCCCATCTCGCACTATCAACAGACTCTTCACTACCACTCAAAATTCCACGGCACACGATTCTTATTTTTCTCTTGTTCATTCGTTATCCCGTGACAAGTATATGAATCAAATTTTTTTTTCTATACGTAATGAGAAGCTATAGTTATTTATAAATGAATAAAATCAATTTCTCCCGACGATATCGCGCAGTAAAGTTGACGGAGCCGGCGCGAAAATTAAATCGAAAATTCGTTTATACAAGAAAATTCATACAATTGCAAATCTCGCGAGAGTATTATTTTTAGATTTTCGGCACAAAGACCGGCGGAACGAGAAAAATAATGACACATGCGAGGCAAAGCCCCAATAAAGTGTTTCTAAACTTGTCAGGTTGAATCTCGAAAAAATGTTGATGCTGGTCAACTTACGAATTTTTTGGCCCGAGAGATAAAAACAGCTTGGAGATAAAATATCGTTTCTCAAATACATACCACGGAGATAAGAAGAGAATACCCGGTTACGCATAAATATAAGTCTGTACACGACTGGTAATCTCTCGACACAGACATGCGTATATATGCGTATGTATATGAACATATATAGAGATAGGACGAAAAAGATAGTTTCCCGAAGAGCGAAAAATGTCCGAGCGTCACCGCGTGGTTCCGGTTGTCGAGGTAATAGGTGTACAGGTACGAGAAGAGCGGGAAGGGAGGTATGGAAGACGGCCACGACCCGAAGGGGAAGAAGAAGCATTCCGATCGGCTCGTTCTCGAGATCTCGGCTGCTCGGTCAGTCGCGACTCAAGAATTTCTTAAACCCCGTACTCCATTTGAAAACAAACGAAAAAGGAGCGATGAGAAAGAAAGAAGGAATAACGTGTATAGAGAAGATAATTAAAACAAGTAGGCGATTTAGTTCGGAGGAACTCCTGGTCGATGGTGGAAATAAATGAGGAAACCATGAAATGGATGCGAAAAAAAAAGCAGTGCTGCAAGTTTTAATAATCAGTCAAAAAAATCGACAACACGTAAAGGGAAAAAAGTGGAATGAATGGAAACGCAGCCGTGAAATTTTCGCTGGGTATAAATCTCCGGACTCATGTTAAGACTCGGAGAGAAGCGGGGAAGGTGAGAAGAAGCAACGGAGGACGGATGAGAATACGAAAGAAAAAAAAGGAGACAGCAGAAATCATGGGAAGCAGCCGATTTCCAAGATAGAGAGGAAAAAAGTGGCCCAAATTTTGTCGGTTTGGTTCTTTTTCCCTGCAAGCCATAAATCAAAACGTTGCAACTTACGACGTTTGTGTGTGTGTGTGTGTGTGTGTGCCTGATATTGGCATCTTTCTTCTTTGGGTACGAAAAATCGATGCCTCGAAGATACAGGGATGATGCCCGATCGATTCGTGCGAGAGGCGTGCATCGGATCGGAGCGAACAGAGAGAAGGAAACGAAAGGTAGTATACGAGGAAGGAGAAATGAGAAAGTAAGAAAAAAACAAAGTACGAGAGAGAAAGAAAGATGAAAGAATGACGAGGGCAAGAAAACGCAAGCCGAAGACGAACGAGGGAACCTTCGAGGAGCGAGCCCTCGGGAAAGAGAAAGGGTAGAGAGGCAGAGATACGACGAAGTGAGGAGGGAACGAAGCGGACCGAGACGAAACTCGTCCGCGAATCGAACCAAGGACTGACCAAAGCGATTCTCTTACTTTTCTTCGGAGCTTCTCCTGCTCTTCGTTGGAGATAGAGAGGCTTCTCGCTCGAGCGCCTCCCGTAAAATATCGGCCGCTAGCTCTCTCGCTCTCGCCCTCTCTCAGCAGCCAACTTTGAAATCACGGCGTCGGCTGTACAAGACCCCAGCACACACACACACACACACATTTAAAAAGACATAATATATAGCACGGTCTGAGGAAACCTTTCCGCTCATCGGTGTGTGGCCACCGGGCGATCCGTGACGAATTCGCGTCATACTCGAGTTGGTTCAGGTCTCTCAGCCTGAGAGATTTTCATCCCGCGAGAGATCGTTGCGGAACACGGCAGCTCCAACATTTCGCTTCCATAACCGAATCGGTATTCCGTTATGCGCGCGGCTATACGATCCCACACTGCTCCGAGATTCGATAACTTAGTAAATAAATTTCTGTATATACACTCAGTGTGCATAACATCGTTCGTCAATGCTGAGACCGTTCCAGATTTTGGATAAACTGCCACGACGTAATATACCCACAAATTTGCCGCGATGGAAACACAACACGCCGAAATAAAGTTAAAAAAGAAAAAAAAACCTCAAGGCCGTATGAGAGCGAATGGGACTCATTGGTAAATATGAAACTTGGAGCCAATAAGGCTCATCGCGGTTCAAAAAAATGATGCATACATTTATATATACAGTTGAGCTCGACGGGCGGTTGTTTATGTTGGAGGCTGCACCGGCGGAGCCGGCGACGAGGTATCCGTATAAAAGGACCACAACGATTGACACTCTATGCCACGAGTCTTATAACAATCAGGAACACTGTGGTTTCGAAGAAGCGACAGGAAATTTTTTCGGTAATTGCTCTCAGCGTGATAAATAAGCTCCTATCGATCTACGAAAAATTCCAGGCACATATATATTGACCTCCAACAAGGTCTAATATCTGTATGCATAACTAAATAGATGGATGCGTATGATGCAGTGTATCGAAGTATATACGTGCATGTGTCTCATTAAGAGACTCCATGGGGCTTGGTGCATTGAAAAGAGTTTGAAAACGATGAGGAAATATCCTCGGTACTTGTGCGCAGCAACGATTCAAACATTTCTTAACGTTCTTTGACGGCGACATGTTATTCTTTCTTTTTTTGCACAAAAATTAATAAAACCCGGAGATTAAAAGCACGGAATACCGCGAAAGATAATTAGGATAGTGTGTTTTATTTGTAGAATCGAAAACTAGTGAGAGACTCGTTATTAAAAAACTTGGAATTCCCGAGTAAATAAAAGCCGCTCAAATACCGGACGGAGTGCGCATCATATATGACTGATTAAAATCTCTCTCCGCTTCCGAAATGACTTATTAATAGGACCCGAAGTTTAATTACTCGTGAATTATAATTATTTTAAAAATATTTTTTTGTACAATTAAATTTGGGCCTGAGGCGACTGATGATTGCGCGTTGTTTCTATATGACTCTCGTTTCGGGGTCTCCTCTGCTTTTTTCTTTTCTTCCCATCGTTTGGCCCTTCGTCTTGCCCATTCCATGGTAATCACGTTACGAATTAACGACCAAGAAAATTAAAGGCACTAGAGTGGCGGGTGGCAAAGCAGGGAAAACAGGGGGAGAAGGAAGAAAACGTAATGTACCTAGGCGCTCCTTAATGGAAGAGGGAATGAATGATTTCGGGCAACGTTTTTTTTCCTTTCGATTCATTTTTCTACCATGGCTCGAGTTTTTTTAACGCAGCGTGACCAAATGTAGCGTCAAGCTGTAATAAATAAAATTGCCAATCTAAAGTTCTTCGTCACGTCCGAGTATATACATGTGAATTACGAACGTCACACCCGAGTTTCTACGCGCACACATAGAAAACTTTAGGGTGAATGCGCGCGCGTGTGTGTGTGTGTGTGTGTGTGTGATACTCGAAGAGTGCGTGAACTCAGACGAATAAGTCTTATGTTTTAACACACAGAATACAAGCACACGTCCACAAGGATGTACGTATATAATATAGAATTGGATCCGAGATCGAAGATTGAGCGCGAGTCGTTTGTCAATCTCAGACTTGCGGCGTGAATAAGCCTTTTTTCCTTTTTCTCTTCCTCGTTTTTCTCGGCTCGGTTGCCTCTACCCGTACTTTTTTCTCTAACTTTCTCTCTGTCTATTTCTTCCACGGTCTTTCTTCATCTTGGGATATCATTTACAAGTAAAACCTCGACCGAGGCGCGGTCTTGACTCGAATATCAGAGCTTAGTTCTCTCGTCCACTCCTCGATGCCGCTCGATCTCTCCCATGCGCGCGAATAAGAAGGAGCCGCAGAATATTCCGCTGGCTACTTTCACCAGGCTTGCAGAACCCCAAGAGTAAAGATTCAGCTCCGAGAACTGACAGAAATAAGAGATAGAGTAGAAAAAAAAATATACTGACGAAGGAGAACTCGGTCCTTCGTAGTATCCTCTTTCGGAGCGATTTAACGGCAAAGGTCGCGCGGCAGCCGCGCATCTATTTATGCTTACCTGCGTATATGTAAACACTGCATGGTCAGTTGTGAAAAATAAAAGCTATGGAAAGATTATACCAGAACGTTAAGGTTGAAATATAATGGCGGGATGAAAAATATCCGCGAGAACAGCTCCTAGAAAAGGGAGACTCAACAAATAACGATGCAAAAGACCATCACATTTCGTCTCCCGTCTATATATAAAACAATTTATTTCACCCGTAACCAGAGCCACAACCGGAAAAAGTGAGAAGGAGCCTTCATGAATTTAATTTGAATAAAAAAAACCTAGTAAAAGTCAATTTTTCGATAAATCTTGGACACAATGTCGAATCTACGGAAAATTGTGTACACCGAATTTTTCAGCAGAGAGTTTAAACTCATTGAGTTCATTCGAAGGAGAATGAGTTTACCAGAATGGATCGAATGAATAATAATGAATGCATAAATTCGCATTTCTCGAGGAATTTCAAGTTTTTGTCCATAATTGACACTATTCTGGAGTAGTAGTCGACGTTGCGAATCTCCGAAGGATAAAATACGTCAACCAAACGTTAATGATGAACAGAAAATCAGATGGAAAAATGGACAAGAATACGAGTCGAGACAATCGAATTTCGACAGTGTCAATCGACTTTAGCGAATAAAGGATACGACAGAAAAAAATGGGGAATGAGATAAAAAAAATCCGAGAACAAATAGACTAAGAAATAGATTGTGGGCGTGCATCATCCGTCTGTCCATCATTTTGGATATGCGTAAATGGGAGTTTCAGGTTTAGACGCGGGGACGTCGACCACAACAATGAGACGAAATCGGAGCAACTCATTCTCCGTTTTGCTCTCTATCCCTCTCTGTTTCATTTTTATAATATCAAAGCATGGAAGAAGCGGGAGAGAGAGAGAGAGAGAGAGAAGGAGACTAAGTCTCTGCTCTCGTGTCTACTAGTAGTCTCACTAGACTAATCGCACAGTGAAGTACAATGGACGCGCGTGGTTTGCTCATGGTTCTCGTCTAAATTCCACGCGTCCTGTGGCTTGTTTTCTCCCTTTCCACTCTTTCTCTCTCTTTTCATTTTTCTTAACTGGCACACTCTTATTTTACACGTGAGTCTATATGCCCATGCTCATGCCATGAGCGATTTCACCTCCACACTCTTCCTTTTCTTACTCTCTCTCTCTCTCTCTCTCTCTCTCTCTCTCTCTCTCAAGTCCGGTGCTACGCTAAGCTCTCACAGACACACGGCACAGACATAGCCACGAATAGCAGCCAAGAATTTCTGCTCTTCATTCCATTATTCCTAATTCCCTTTTCAGAGGGTACGATGGACCAACGCCGGAGAATTCATAAGCGGCCTATTATGCGCTCGGCCAAAAGGGGAGAATCAGCAGTAACACGACCTCACGAATATGTGTATACATATATACAGAAAATTCATATAGTGTCAGGAGCAGCGAGTTTACACATGGACCACCGGAGAAAACCAACCCCGTGAAACCGTGCATGCACCAATGCACCATCGAGATCACATATGTGTTTACAGACAGCACTGCCATGTCTTTTGTACGTGAGAAGAAGAGCCGCGGTGGGAGGAAACAACGAAAAAGGATACAAAAATACTTTGCATATATGGAGAAATCATGTTACCTTGCCGGCAAGGTCTTCATATACATGCATTTCGGTTTACATTCAAATATATTAAATTCCGGCTGAATCCAGAAAAGTATTCACAGAGGTCGCTCACAAGCAATCCAATTTTGAAGAAAAAAAGGTGGCCAATTTTCGACGTACAGCTGCTGTTTGAGGTCACCTCAAAGTTCCTTCTATACATACACGCGTTTTATTAGCATCTTGGCGAAAAAGAATCACGAACAGATCGCAAATGAGAGAGCGAGAGAGACGGACGTCCGGAGGTCCCTTAAAATTGATAGTATCGTAATAGATTGGAATTTGATGAAACGATCGAGCAGAAACTATGCGAAATATTTTATTGGCATTTGGAAGAAAAATTTTTGAAGATAAATCTCCTCCCAAGTCCGTGTGTGTATGGAAATTTATTGAAACAAATAGAGTACAACGATACTAGAGTCAGCAATATTTGTATCGAGCTTAAAAAGCCGTACCATGAAATTTGCGAATATTTGAAGAAAAAAAACTCGTAGAATGGCAAATTTCGCATCGATTCCAACGAAATATATATCTATATTGAGAAAGAGTCCGAATTCACGAATTTATCACTCTTTCGGAGTGCGCAAGGGTCGAGGCTATATGAGGAATGTGTGGACACGGAGAGATAGAGAGAAGAGAATATGAAAAAACCGCCATTTTTTTGCTGACACGAAAAAGAAGTAGGGAATATTAAAATATGTAAAGTTGGAAAGAAAAATGAAAAAGGATAGAACTAAAATGAATTCCGAGTTGCAGCGAAAACCACGTGACCAAAAGAGTCGAAAAAAATAATTCTCTCGAAATGTATTCTAATTGAATTGCAGTAAAAATACTAAAAAGAATAAAATCTTAAAAAAAAATAAAAGACAAATTTAGAAAGGTCGCTTCTTACACAAACAATTACGAGTCTGTACATTCCAGTTTATATACGAGTTCCTTATCCGACGTTTACTCCCACAGGAGTAAAGAACAATTGAGAGCCACGATATTGAAGTTCGTATCGTTGAAGTTGAACGAAAAATATTCGATCGATTTAACATTGCTTTGTTATTTTTCGATTGGCAACAATTTTTCTTCAACATTCCCTTTTTTATTAAGAAAAATTGTCATAGACGGGCACTGGAGTTCTATTTCTGCCTATGCTTGCAAAAAAATAGTAAAATTATGAAATCGGTTGCATTCGAACGACGGGTTTCTCATAAGATTTATAAAAACGTGAAAAACAGCAAAAACAAGGCATAAAACGAAAGATAAAAAAGACAGTAAATGCAGTTGGCGGATGCTGCGAAAACACCGAATATCTTCGCTTTGTCAATCGCACCTGATGTTAAGAACGAAAGCTGCACAGGTAAACACATTCATTTCTAAATTTCAAACGAAAGTGAGATTGTGTATGAAAAATGACGTAATTTATGCACAAAATGAATAAAGAACCTTGATGAAGGGTCTTTAGCGATAGATCCACTTATGTCAACGATGCTGCATATATAACAAAATACAGTAAGCCTGGTAAAGGGATGGAGAGGAGAGGAGGGAGGGGGATCAGAGAGGAATAGCAGGGCGTATAAAAGCGTCGAATGAACTGGATGCGAGTGAATGGAGAGCAGAGCAGTGGCTTCGCTCAGCCTCGTGTCTCGCAAGTTTTCTCAACGAGGGAGTTAAACAGAAAAGGGATGTGACCAAAAGTTTCGTTCCAGGAAACGGGAACGGAATAAAAATGTAAATATAGAGCGGAAGGACGGAAGGTTGTTATTACTGTGGTGCCTCGAACTGCGTCTATACCGTCGATCAGGGTCAGCGGAGAGAATTTGCAGCTCTAGCACTGACGACACAAAAGCCATTTAGCCAGACATAAAAAAAGTGAAAAGAGAGTGAGTCATGGAATAGAAAATATGAGTCGTCGATTGCCGATCAACTTTTCAAGTCACCACATTCTTATCCACATAAATTCCTCGTTCGAAGAATATTAATTATTTTCCAGAACTCCATGAAATAATTTACTGTCCAAATTACTGTCCAATATTCGGTGTTCCACCCAAGCAGCTTCGGTGCTTTTACGCTCATGACGGACGTAATGAAAGTTCGAACGAACTGTTGAAATTTAGAAACGTGTGCAAAATTTTTTTTTTTCTGGGCACATGATTAACAGTGATTTTTGTTGTATGGGGGTTGTTGCATGAGAGCTATTCCGGGTCATTTACTCCAGAGCCCAGTATGATACATTTTTCATGCATCTATATCTACAGAAATATATATAAATGCACTAAAATACATACGATTCTCATTTCTATTTTTTCCTTCTCTCTCTCTCTCTCTCTCTCTCTCTCTCGGAACGTTCCGTCCTCTCCTCGTCGTGTTTACTCTCGAAAGCTTGTCATCTTTTTTATGTCCCCTCTTTTCATAGAGACAACGACAATAAGCGTTGAAACTAAGCGCAGCATGCCGAAGACTAAAACAGCCTTTTTACGTTTTTTTTGTTTTTCTTTTTCCGAGCTCGTTTTCACTTTCTCGAGCGAGCCTGTTCCATATTCCCCTGTAATTCGTAATTAGAATTTTTCAATCTGGCTACCACGTGTGTGTGTGTGTGTGTGTGTGTGTGTGTGTTACGTTGTAATTGAAAATGCTTTCGATTGGGGAAGCGGTTTTTTAATTACGAGAGGAGAATCGCTGCTTCAGAGCCTTGTGCGTGGTTTTTATTCCCCGGAATAACTTTGATGCATTTTTTCGCACAATTAATGAGAGGATTTGCGAAATTAGCGGAAGAAAAATATTGTGGAAACCATAAAGGTTTTTATGGACCGGAGTTTCCGATCTGGACGATGAAACTTTCGGATCTAGGAGCTTAGAGAGATGACGTACTATTCAATGAAGAAAATCGTAATGAAAAATTAACGATAGAGATTTTGAGGATATTTTTTTTTTTTTGCTCATGGGGAAAATGAACGGAAAAAAATTGTTAAGCTCCGGCCCAGAGGGTCATAAAACATAGGCGGAATAAAAAATTCCAACAGTCCATAAAGTAGCGGGGATGAAAAATATGGAGAGAGGTGGCTCGCCAGTCTGTTGAAATTTTTACCAAGCATTATATCACATTTAACCACAAAACATATGAGTTTTGGTTCCCGCTCATTTTTTCTTCTCTTTTTTTTTTCTTCTCGTTGTGTCGATTTTTTTTTTTTTTTTTTTTTTTTTTTTTTTTTTTTTCCTTTCTTTTTTTTTTTTTTTTTTTTTTTTTTTTCTTTTTTTTTTCCTCTTTTTTCTTCCTCTACTTTT
>JAPYYS010001631.1:0-15975 GCA_030522525.1 Campopleginae sp. 14b
TGGGAAACGCGCTCCTTGCTGTGAAAGTGTCTTGTAGCGAGCTCGCTTGACTTTGACACTAGCGTAAATGTACTTGTCTCGAGTCGCTACCGCGACTCTGGATTCAAAACCACAGGGCCCATTCACGTTCTTATGAACTTGTACATGCGTTCAAATTCGTCCTCAAAAAATCGATTCGAATTTCGTCTCTTCTCAATTTTACACTCCAAACTTCACACACGCCTGATACATCTATTTACATTACTTTCCAATCGTATATACGTATATCAGAGGTTTAACGCGTTGATCGAGATTAATGATTAATTAATTAATTAATTGATTAATTTTTTTTCACAACGAAGAAGAAATTTTTTCGAAAATTAATTAATTAATCAATTAATTAAAGAGTTTAATGATGATAATAAAATTGATTGTTTTCAGAAAATCATATATTCCAAATTTTTCTTTTTCAATTACGCGTTGATCGAGATTAATGATTAATTAATCAATTAATTAATGAGAAATTGACTGTTTTTAGAAAATCATATATTTAAAATTTTTCCTTTCAATAAAAAGTCTCTGTGGCTCGACATTTCCTTCAAGTGGTTAAAAAAAAAGAGAAAGCTTAATTTTTTATGCAGGCTTTTGTTTGTTGATTTGACTAAAGAATGAATAATAAAAATGATCGAAATGAAAGGTTGTGAATTTTTCTTAACCACCCTAACAGAGATATACGTTGATTTATCTACGAAATTCGTACACGAATTTCTAGCGTCTACCAAAGTGAACGTTCAACCCATACGACAAGAGAAATCCATTTATTTCTCTTTTAATAATTTATTCGCTCAAATGTGGCGTAACATATTCTGCAGTTAAACGTCAGTCTACATTATTAGTATCTTCTTGCCCTTATCCTCGTCAAGGTAGTCACTCGATCTCTAAGTTATACAATTATTTGGAATCACTCATGCTTAGTAATGATTTGTTTGTTTTTTTTTTCTTTTGCATGTTTGAGACAGTTTTTTTGTTGTCGACGATTAAGTAATGTCTGCCAGGGTACGAGTCGATAGCTAGAGATTGGCACGTGTAGCATTTTTAGTTATGAATATTATTATCCAACCATTTAATTATGTTCAGTCTAAATAAATGTTCAATTCCTTCCTGGAATAATAATTGGGATAATAATTATATTCCATAAGAATTAATGCCAACCCCCGCCACTGGATGCCTGTACAATAAAAAAAAAAAGGAAAAAAAAATTGGCAGAGTATTCTATCGGTACGTTAATGCAATAATTACAGGCTCGCGCATAATACTTTGTTTTTTTTCTTTAACGCTCTCGTGGACTGTTTCCCTCGCTGCGGAGGTTCCTCGTGGATTTTGAGAGAGGAAACAGGAAGCATGACAGTTCGGTACGATGTTACATAGTAACAGGTATCGAATTCGATTATATCGATCGTTTCTTACTCTTTGCTCTCGACGTCTCTTCGGTTTTTTAGTTTTTTTCTTTCCAGTATCGTAAAACGACCCAGCACATGTACATGAGGAATAAGAGTGCACTCGACTTACCATGCTGAAGTTCGCGACGTTGGAATGCAACGAAGAATATTTATTGATTATTGATAGACTTTATTTATTTTTAAACCGAAGACACCACGCTGGTGCAAATTTTCAGACACGAAAATTTCAAGTGTAACAGGTTTTCAAAATTTCTTTCTTCAATTTGGCCATTTTTCGACGGTCGAATTTCATTTTGCAATTTCCAAAATCATTGCAATCGATTACTCGGGATATTTTACCCCTAAAAAATATGGTTTCGAAATGAATTTCATGCATTCATCGAAGAAATACAAATTTTGAAACGTCCCAGTGCAAATTTGCCCCAGTGTAGTGAGTGCGTGACCTCAAAGAGAGTGTGGTGTCTACAGGTTAAAATGTTCGTTAATTTTTCGGGCCAATATATTTTTCTGGACTGAAAACCGATCGTTTTATCATGCCAATTTAATTCTTAATATAAATAATTGGCTTTGGCGAAGCAAAATACGAATTTTGTTGCATTTCAACGACACAAACTTCAACACGTCACCTCAACTTTATATTACAATTATAATTCATTATTTTCGAGCCTCTTATTCGCCCCTCCATCTTTCACTAATCTAACCACCTATAACTTAATAACTATGTTTATTTAAACTTATTTTTTTAGTTGTTGTTAATTAAATACGAATGAAATATCACAATCTATGATAAAGAGACGAATAATGAATTAGGAGCGTGGCTGAATGACGCAGCATCGTGGGTTTGGAACAAGGGAAAACGATTAACGAGATTTTTCATTCGTTTACATAAGACGATGAGGCAAAGAGTATATCTCGAGGTATTTGGAAACCGAGGTTGTATAGAATAATTACAAACATTTGAAAGAGAGAAAAAATAACTCATTCACAAATTGTTTTTATCCTTCCAGCACATGCACACACTCACATCCACTCATTTTTGTTATTTTCTTTACGTTTAAGCGTACAAGATGCACGTTCGTGTGTACCGTGGCTCGATTTTATACTTTCCTAAATCTCATCACGGACCACTTACGTACAGGAGCAGTCTTAGATTAATCCGATTAACGGGCTCGTTACAACGGTAATACGTTAAATATCCGGCGAAACAAATTATTTAATTTTTTTTTCGCTGCTTCCTAATCATTCTGCATTAATAATGTGTTTTAATATCGCAGATCGGAGCAGCGAAAGCTGGTCCGATACGAACCAACGACATTGGCGTTTCTCAGGCTGGATCGTTTTGCCTCTTTCCTTCTCTTCATTTTCCAAACTTTCCAATTGAGCATTTGAGAAATTCTCCAAAAAGATCGAGAATCGCAAATTTTTCTCGCCAAACTACGTTTTTCTTTGTTTTTTTCCTATTCTCGACGGTCGATGGTGAACAAATGAGTCTACGAATCCTCCGCGTGTGTCCCCTCCACGCTCCCTCGTAACAAATCATCGTTTATATCCGTAGACAAGTGTTTTTTTTCTCTCGGGACTATTTTTCATTTGATTAAAAAGATAATTAATAAAGGATTTTTATTGTTGTTGTTCACGCTCGTTTTTATCGAGTTTCCTCCATTGTGGAGGCTGCGAGAGACGCATCTGGCGTTTGTCAGTCAATACATTTGTGTCGGCCGTTATCGACCTCGGTTTATTTCTGCGCAGAGCTTTCCTCGAGAGCTTTCTTTCCCCTTTTCCATCCTGCTCAATAACAAACTCGCCAAATATTCAATTTTCCTTTTCCTCGCACTTTTACACTCTTCATTCGTTTGTTTCTTACTTTCTTTTCCTCTAAACGGTTAAATGCATTTATCCGTTATTCCTCGTGACTAAATATAAACGACAATTGTCTTGGCAAACTACCAAATGGAAGCGTCACTTGGGAAACTCATTGATCTTTCTTAAATACCCGTACATCACGTTGAGGCATTAACTCGGTGTGCACTCTCGTCTGGAGACTCAAGAACTCACAAAAACTTGAGGCGACGAAAAAAAAACAGGAAATTCAACGATTTTTCCCCAATTTTCAACACCGAGAACAAAAACGTGATTCAGAAAATTGGAAAACAAGTAATTCCCAGCTCGAGGCCACAACGGCTAATTCCCCAAATAAATTCCACTCGAGCTCGCGTCCGACTAAATAAATCAATAATTTATAACCCTTAATCTTACTCGTATACGCGAGACAAAAAAAAACATCTTCAGAGATCCGTTTGTATGAAAAAGAAACAAAAAAAAATAAATAATGAAAAAAATGTACAAATGAAAAATGCCATTGGGTCATCATTGAACGAAATATTTTCAATCAACCGCGTGAATTATAATACTAAAGACTTCGTTTATGTACAATATAAAAAAACACATATCTTTGTTTCGTAGATCGGCGTATGAATTTGCATTTTCCTCTGCAAGTGACTAAACGATAGAAAAAAAAAAGTTGTTTCGCCAAAAGTAGCATCGAAGTGGTTATGTACAAAAATTCCCCACCGATTTCCGACAGAGTAACGTCGAGTCAATAACGATCCATCAAACTCTGAGAAGTGAACGAAAACTGTAGCGAAATGGAGATATTTTTCGAGCTGAAGGAGGTTGGACCACGACGATCCAATTTTGCCATGCTGAACAATCTCAAAACCATAAAAAGTGTCAAAAAAAAAGAAGAGAATTCAATAAAATTTGGCAAATACATTTTTTAATAATATTCGCGACGATACTATTTTTTTCAAATTTTTTTACCACTCAGTACTCGAGTTATTGAACACTAAAGTTCACGTCTGTACGCATAGAGTTCACATATATACAGGAATACATCTCGTGCATAAGAACTTCGATCAAACTCTCAAGAATTCGATGACCATGTGGTAAAAAATTTGGAAAAAATGTCTCTTCGTATAATCGATGCCAAAGAATGTTGTGACCAGATTAAATAAAATTCTCATAATTTCGACATCACGATCAAGCCTCCTTCAATATTTCCCAAAAAAAATCGGCGTGACCGGAAGTAAGAGGCGAAAAAAGGGAGATGGCGTTGTGAACCGGGGATTGAGCAGAGTGGATACCCAACTCTCCAGGCTTTGGACTCTTGGCATTAGTGAAAAGAGAAAAAGAACGTAACAACAGAATGAGAAGAGATTAACAAAAAGGATTGAGGCCTGGTCGATGGGTGAGAAAATATTCGGCAACACCAAGAGAAGATCTCGTGAGGGAGACAGGAAAATTGACCATCAATAATAATAACAACAATAATAATAATGATAAATATACAAGAATGAATGATGAGTGCGAGAGTCCTCAGCCTGGAGTGGGTGGGGTTTTGTGTCAGTGAATATTGAAGTTGTACTGCTTACGGTTGGATGTAATGCGGAGCCATCGGCTTACGGCCAACGGTTCGGGATGACAATTGGACCAAGCGATATCGCTAAAGTGTGGATAAGGGCTAGAGGTTGTTGTGGCCTCGACCTGTATCGACGTTGAGAATTCTTGGCGATATTCGTGCTTGCTCCTTTTGGTGTGACGGCTCAAAGGGCTCAGAAGGACGCTGTGACTGTTGTTGTTTAATCTTTTTCCATTGGCCATTTGTTTCGAGTGTTGTTGTTGTTGTTGTTGTGGCTGGAGCTGTTGTTGTTGTTGTTGGATGGGTTGTTGTTGCTGGGGCGAAGGTTCGCTCTGCTCGACAGGCTCGAACATACTGAGACTAGGCATCGAGGCCTGCGGCTGATAATTCCTCGGAGACTGCATGAGATTGTTGTTTCCCCGAGGCAACTGAACAACGATCTGTGATTTGGCGTCCTTGTAAACCGAGACCGGAGAATAGAGAGTCATGCTCTCGACAGGATCGATTTCGATGGGCGCTTCGCTCCCGGTATCGAGCACATTCCCTGGCAAGCTACGAGACACTGCGATCGATGTAGCGATCGTGGGAATCGCAGTAGCCACTGTCGCCGGAATCAACGTCGCTACCGAACTCGCATTCTCGCTGTTGGTACCGATCGGCGACAACGAAGGCAACACAACCGATATCGGCGCCATCAACGATTTCCCATTGTTCCCCATTGACGAACTCGCCAATGCTGACTCTAGTCTCAACTCCTCGTTCACGAAATCCTCCTCCAACTTTGTCTTTGGACAAAAAAAGATAAAAAAATCTCAAAATTACTTGCCGGCTACACTTAGGGGTTTAAATTTAACGCCGCAGTTTCATTTGAGAAGCCTGACCACACACGACAATTCTGCCATCTTTGAAGCACAGGAAAATTCTTAATTATAAGAATTTCATAAAATTTCGTCTTTTCTAAATTTCAAATTTTTGAACATTTTTCTTCTACACACTTTTCGATCTAGTGAATACGGGAGTTTACATGCATAAGCATAGGATCCACATATATATATATATCTTTTGCATATTGTAAACTTAAATATTTCGACAACTACGCAGACGAAAAATAGAAAAAAATTTGTGTCATTGTATTTAATGCTAAAGAATATTATCACGAAATTATATTGAATTCTTATGATATTGTCGTGTGTAGGCAACCTCCTTAATAAGAGAGAAACGCTCAAACGTGGTCTCGGTAAGAGACCAAAAGAAAGAAAAAAACAATAAGAAACCATGCCTTACAGGTTTAGCGGAGCCATGCGGGGCCAGACACCGATAAAGCAAATCAACAGCCTGGAATAACAAAAACAAAACAAAAAAAAACAAGTATCAACAGAAACAAAAGAATGATTTGTATTTTGTTGTCGTTGTTTTTTGAATTCTCGAATTTCTAGTCTCTTTAAAACGTAGGCAAAAGTTTGCTTCAACGAAAAAAGGGAGAAAAATAGAGATTTTGTTTTCGGTGTCTGTTTAATCTTCGACATTTATTTGTTTATTGAATAATGAAAGTTTTGGCTCGTTCGATGTGAAGAATATTGAAAATTAATAAAAAATGCGAGGGCCAGAGAAATGGAACGATAGAAGCGATTGAGAAAAAGGGGAAAAGAGTTAATTACCTTGGGCAGTGGATAAGTGTCTGGTAAGGAAAGCACCGGCGGTGATCCCGGCGTTGCCTCCGATTCGTTGGCACCAGAGATATTTGTGTTTGTGGTTAGAAAGGAATTGACGTTGATCGTGGGGTTGGTTGCGGTTGATACGGTCACTGTACCAGTCAAGGTCACCTTGGCAGTTCTATTGGGCAATTCCTTGGCTGCTCTGTGCTCCGCCAACAATTTATCAAAAGCTTTGCTTCGTCCTGCGACCGTGCGTCTCAGCGAGACGGTATGAGCTTTGCAGGTCAAAGATCGTGTGCACGGCTTGCCCGTCTCGTCGTTCCAAACGCCGCAATGACGATCCGCGTCGTACTCTCGATCTTTCAACAATCCCCGATCCCCCTTGAGCCTTTTCCTCCTCGGTTGGCCACTGTTGACCGGGCTCTTGACCGGACTCGACGGAACGATCGTCGTCGCGTTCGACGACGATTGCACCGCAATCGTTTCCAACGGCGAACGCGGCGACGTCAACGAACCAATATTTTGCAAATTCGCTTGCTCCGCCGTTCGCTTTATCGACGACGAAGACGCCGCCGCTGTCGAGGCCGACGCAGGACCCGTCGACGACGACGACAACGCCCCGGACCCTGACGTCGTCCCACTGTGATTCGTCTTACCACTCGATTGGATCTGACCCGACGATTGCGTCCTCTTCAACTTCGACACTTTGCAATACGGCGTCTTTACTGTCGGCTTTGCTATCGGCGTCGACGGTGGCGGCAAATTCACCGTTCCGGTTGAGTGCCGACTTTCTGTTCAACGTCAAATCATTTTACTTTTTTTTTTTAGCATTCCTCGAGATATATCTCAGAATTCAGGAGCTCGCATCACGACTGTAAAATATTTTTATCCTAAACCATGTTAAAAACATAAAAAGTTTCGAAAAAATGAGAATTCAGTAAACATTTGGTAAATACATTCTTTAATAATATATACGACGATGCAGATTTTTTTAAAAATTTTTTTACCACATAGTACTCGAGTTATTGAACACCAAAGTTCACGTGTATAAGCATAGAGTTCACATATATACAGGAATACATCTCGTTCATAAGAAGTTCGACCAAACTCTGAATTATTCGATAACCATGAGGTGAAAAATTTGGAAAAAATTTGTCTTTGTATAATCGATGCCAATGAATGTTGTCACCAAATTTAATAAAATTCTCATTGTTCCAATTTCGCGATCCAAGCTCCTTAAGGAATTTCATAATTTTAATATAAAGCAGGAATTTTCAAACTTTTGGAAATTTGTCATTTACCCATGTGCTGTATGAGGGCCTGTGGTTTGATAATCGCGTTGCATATTTCGCAAACGACCCCATAGAAAGTGTCCCGTTCCGGACAGAATCCATAGAGATCAATGTCTGGAAAACAAAATCAACGTCTCAATTTTTCCTCCAAAATTATCGCCTTCACATTTCCCTCAGAAATTTTAATTACAAGCAATTCTTTGCTCGAGAGTCAACTCACCGTCCGAAGACAATCGTGTAACGGAGCTGGAAGGTTCAGCCTCGGGTTCGTCATCACCTGTCAAGACAAAAAGTTATATTTTTACCGAATTTACCGTTTTTATCAAAAACGGGGAAAAATTTCAAGAGCGTCATAAAATACCGAGCGACCAGGACGCGGTGACCAAAAGAAAGAGAATGAAATGCTCCGTTTGCTAATTTTGTTCGGGCGCTGTGACAGAAACCGCAGTAAACGCAGTCAAGCCAATTTTTTGCAACACAAAAAAGTTGAAGACGCGGGACTGGGAAACCGAGAGCAGAAAAAACTCGAAGGATTCATCCCCAAATTGCTCACTTTGAAAGAATTATGTAACTGGGGTGTGTGGTTTTAAATAGTTGGAAAGAAAACGTAAGGATCGACGACAAGACGACGAATTTTTGGACAGAAAATTAGTGGAAATTTGTGTGTACAAACTGTAAGGACGAAATGTTAAAAAAAGGATCGATTATCTTGCAATGTTGGGTTTCAGGAGAGGATATCATATGTATATGCATATATATAGATATTTAGTATGTGTGTACATATAGATGGAGCGCCTCGAGCGAGCGGAGTGGACAAAGAAGCAACTTTTGTAGGTTATGTCGATGGTTTGGACGCCTTGGGGGTTAATGATTTGTTTAATAGGAAGGATGTAATAATGGGAAGAGGGTGAGGATGTTAAGTCTCGAATGTATATTCAGAGGTAGAACTTACTCAGAGGCTTGTCCCTTCCGATTCTTTCAATCCAGCTGGACCACGGCTGACCGTGAAAAAATGTTGGGCTGTCACTCCCCGACATTGCCACACACCACACGGTGCGCGTTACGAGTAAGTGAATGAGATCGTCACAAAAATATAGGTGTATTGAAAAATCTAGTCTCGGTATTATTCCTCAATAATTATGCCGTGGAAAATGCGATTTTTTTTCAGATTCTATTCGTTTCTGTTTATTTGGAGTTATTCTTTTTTTTCGCACGATTACGATCGAGCGTTTGGGGCTTAAAAAGTGTTTATTTCGCAGCCACTGGTGGCCCACGAGGTGGACCACACTGCACGGAGTAAGGAGACACTCCTTCGTTTTTATTCCACTCTCCAAAGGATATATATAAAGAAAAAAAAACTACGCACTCTTTACGGATGTAAATAGAATATTCCTTGCAATACTTTTTGTCCCCATTTTAGCAGATAAGCACAAACCCTCTTTCTAAAGTAAAAAATCAACACAAAAACCCTCTCAAACCATAAACCGACCATAAACAGTCTCGCCCTGCTCATTTCAATCATTTTTCAGTCTCAATTTTTCGTACGATTATTCGCCGACTCAATGCAACGATTAGAGACGGACGTGAGTGTTTTTTTCGTTGTGGATAAATTCTTATCGTTGCCATTATTTTCATATCGCAATATCAATTGAAAATGGTCTCTCGGACGCCGGGGAGGAATTATTTTTCAAGCTTTAATTCCCACTACATTTTTCAGCTCTTTCTATTTTGGCAATTCGCATAAAATAGCGTGATTTGGGAAGGGGCGGGTTCCCAGACGACCGCAAGGTCCCGAATGGCCCTTTTCTAACGTATAACGAATTTTGCAATCGAGCGTTCGGCATTCTCGGCCGCTCGAGCCATGGCGTACGATCCGTTCGCCGTTCGATTGGGTTTTTGCCAAAAGAGGGAGAAATCGCGAGGTGGCTGTATTGCTGGATGTGACGTAGAGAGTCGTAGAGAATGAGCGAAATGTATTGTGGGTAGTATGCGCTGTTTCCGCGCAACTTTATCGCGCCGGTCCAACCGGCCTTTCTTTCAGGTGGTTTGCTCCCCCCCCCCCCCGCCCCCCTCACTCGCTGCTGCGTTTACGCACATTTTTTATTACGGGATAAACCAGATGTTCTGGTGGGTGTTGTCTCTGCGGAGGATGCTATGCGGACATCGGATATTTGTGTATCACCAAATTATCATCAAGTCAATGATACCACAACATAGGAGATTAAAAAAATACTCAGCGAAGTATCGAGGACTGGAATGAGTGTCATATTTGCGAATAAATAATATAATACATACACGCGGCTCTCAATAATCGTTATTATTCAATTTGTCCGAAAAATCGTCCACACTCTCCACAATTTCTGGTTTAGTCGGAGACGCGGCTACGATGAGTCGGAGTTGTCTTTTCCACCCCTACACGACGGGACGGAGACAAACCCAAGTTTTCGGGGAAAAAAAATGTCGTGCTCTCGATTTTCTCTTCAATATATCTTTCCTTTTTTCCTGTGACTGCGACCCCGTCACACATGATTCGCGGATTTTGTGTGACGATTCCTTATCAAGAATCGAGGACAACGGTTCACGAATTAATCGCGATCGTCTCCCGAGCATTTGTTTAGGTTAACGGACGAGTTCAAGGTCGTTTCGAACTCAGAAAGAAAAAACATAACCCGTCCACCGATCAATCGTATCGACGCGTAATTAATTTGCTGAAAGAACGACGTCCAAGCATCTCCGAAATTAATTGTTTCGAACATTTCTGCTAAGAAAACATCGAAATTTCGTTTACACCGCGCGAGCATGTATAGAGTCGTGGAGGAAAAATCCATCGAGCCGGAAACGGTCAAACAATGAAGCACAAGTCTTGTTATTCTTGTATCACGGAAAATCTTGTATATTTAAAAACTTGGCCTCCCCAAAATACATCGAGTACTTTCATCGAAATTGACTAGTACAGGTAAGTCAGAGATTCCTTTATACAGTTGAGTATATATTTATGTACAATTGCGCAGTACGTTTGCGAGAGATATTCGTCGACGTCGCATAAGTAACGGGCATTTTTTTTTTTTAACATTTTCATTCGGGATTTAATTTTGTTCATACACGGACGAAGATCCACTCTTTTCGCGGCGGAAGTGTTGGTCTGCCCGGTTGCATGCCTTTCGGCGGCGTGGGTCGTCCGTTCACCGGGTACCGTGTGGGCAGCGGGGCCCGCACGGTCGTCGGCGCCTGCGTCGTCGTCCGCGGCGGCGGTGGCGGCGGCGGCGTCGTCGTCTCCGACGAACTTTCAGGATTAACGGTACTTTTTCTTTGTGCCGCCTTGATCGCTTCGCGATTGACGTACCAGAAAGGTTGTTTTTCTTTCGGCCACGTCGCTATGCGATCCAACAGTGCCTGATCCTCGTAAGGATTGTAAGGCTCGTAATTAAGTGGCGCAATGTCACCGGCAGGTTCACCGAATCGCTGAGCGACGTCCGCGCTCGAACTCGATTCTGTCAAGTATTGCGGAAGTACCTGAGGATATCCATGATCGTAACTTCCGGCGTAAGGCGACCGCTGCGCCATCGTGAGCACGCAAAGTACTGACAGCACCGCCAAATTTTTCAACTGCAAAATAAACCGTTTTTTTGTTACTGCGAATTTTCATTTTTTCAGCCAATATGTCGATTGGAAAGATATTTCATATTTTTTTGTTCCAAAATTCAATTATTCCGAATTGCGAGCCCAATGAGTGAGAAAAAACCGATTCGGAAGGTCATAGGATGCGGACAGTTATATAATGGAAAATTTATCGAGTCGCGAATTTCGTTACCAACAGTCGTTATATTTTTTTTATTTTGACTCGTTGCGTCGCAAAAATAATTTTAAATCGACTCGCTGTTCTTTCCGTCGTCACTCACCATTTTCGTGTTAGTATTTCTCCAGCTTTCACAATTTCACACTGAATCGCGTTAACGGGTCACGGGAATGATTAAAATTACAAGTTTTGGACAGTGCGCGATGATAGCGCGTTGTGTTTTGAGCTCTGGCAATGCCGATACATTGGAATATATAGTGGAGAGGAGTAGGATGGGTAAAAGGACTGGACATGTGGGGAAAAAGAGGGGGGACTTACTCACTACGTAAAGCAATAAATGTGGGGAACTTCGTTCGGTCTCGCGCGCTTGGGTTTCGCTCGCGTGTCCCAAATATGGAAATAACAAAAACAACAATCCCCGTACAAAAAGTAAACATAAAGAAATTTCGATTTCGACAGACTCAGAGCTTTTGATATCTTATCCGAGTTTTTTGTGTTGCGCACAGGGACATACAAATTCTTATCTTTTTCCGCGTGGTCCACTTCGTGTCTATGATTTCGCATCAAAAAAGTCTGCCACACGTGTCATTGTTTATTTTTTTTTCGCATGCGTCGATCTGGACTCGAGATGAAAGATATAAATAAAAATTCAACTCCATGCAGCCAAGGACTCGTTTTTGGACGACACGAAAGTCCAGGAAAGAGAGCGAAATTTTAGTCCACTTTTTCGCAAGACCGCAAATGCTTTGATTCGCAAAAACGAACCCTCTTTTTTCTAGGTTATGTCGCGTCCGTCCAAATTTTATTTAATTTGATGGAATCCTCATTTTTTTGGAACTTTTTAAGCTTTTACAATAAAAAGAAAGAACTTCCTGGATGCGATACAACAGTTTATTATTTATCTCATTATTCCGGTGTCAAAAAAGAAAAAAATATGAGCGGGGCGTTGGGGATTACGATAATAGTTTGTATCTCGGGTGTTCGGCGAATTCGAAAAACACGCGTGCATAATCTCTACGCATTAGATAGATATTATCGGTTAATTCTGCATGTGTCCGAATGAACTTGTTTTTTTTCTACTAATCAGCGTTTTTTGCTACGATTCATTTTTTCATAAACATTCGCTCAATCCTTTCGTCTCCCCACAAAAACGCTCCGTCATTGTTAATGAGAAATGGTTTTCTCCCGAGCGGTTTCCCCATATGGCTCATTGATCACACTCGAATCGTCGAGTGTGAGCAGAGGCCGCATTTTTTCGAGATAATGAGATTCGGTGACGTCACACATTATAAGTTTTATTTTCATAAACTGGCAATGTATAAACAGAGATGAATCAAAGTGTTTTGCTTGCACAGCCGCCGCGTGTGCAACGCGGCGGTCGATCTTTTTCATTCAATGACTTTTAATTCGCCAGAAATAATATTTTTTCATATACATCCTTGGGAAAAATGAGACACACGACCAACGGAGCTTGACACGTCATATTATTTTTGCACGCGTTCACCGTAACGAGATCATTGTTGCTCTAATTGCTCTAGTTGCCTCTAATAACTAAATTACGACGTTCGTCTCTGTGCTTTCCAAGATTAGTGACGAACGCTCGGACACATGGTCAAGGTCATTCGAACGAATTGTATATAGAAATATTCTCCCGTACGATATTTCTGCGCGCGCCGAATGTTTTTCGCGAGATCGTATATCGTTTGTGCGGACTGTTTACTTCGGACTATACAAGGTGACCTTCAACTCGTACATTTTCTTGAAATTCCCCGTTTAACCTCAAAAATCGATATCGAGTCTGCGCGACGTCACAAATGCATTTTTCTCGCTCGAAATTTTATTTCATCGGAGCAAAATCCAATTATTCTGCATCTTTCTACGAAGACGACGTTTCCCAGAATCCCGCGAGCTATTTAATTTCCATTTTTCCTCAACGCGAATCGTTGATTCCTTATTGATCGTCAGTTTTTCTTTTTTTCATGGACAAAACCCGATTCGAATTTCCTTCAATGAATTACGAACTATCGAGCGTGCAAAATTCACCAATAATACAATTCAAGGACGCATGTGAAGGAATCACAATGGCATATTCGCATATTCTTGGGCATATGTGCAGCGAAGTTTCATCACACTCTCGTTATGATCATCGCTGGAAAAACCCTTGACGAAAAATGCAATAAACCCCATAGAAGTCGGTCCAGCTATGTTTGCAAATTCCCGAAGTCCTTAAGTGGAGATATTTTTTATTTTAAATTCTCTGCTTATGCACGTGAACTTTAGTGTTAAATAACTCGAGTACTGTGTGGTAAAAAAATTTGAAAAAAATTGTATCGTCGTATAAATTATTAAAGAAAGTATTTACCAAACTTTATTGAATTTTCGTTTTTTTGAAACTTTTTAGGTTTTTTTTTTAGGCGAGGAACGAAAAGCTCGAGGCTCGTGGCGAGTTAGACCTTTTGCGTGTTTACATTCAGGTGTTGTTCACGTGAGAGAATGCTCGAGTGTCAATTTAGGGTCAAACTAGTAGATGAATTGCTCTGATCGCATATAAAAGGAAGATGTTCAAATGAGCGTAAGTTTGTAACGTTGTGGCAGCTCGGCAGAAAGGGCGAAAAGGAAAAATGTTGTACGTGCTACTGCCATTTTTTGTAGGTTCGTTGACAAATTTTGCGAAATAAAAAAAAGAAATAATTATCAGTAAAAAATTGAAAAAAAAAATGGAAAAATTGTTTTTCGTTTCGTGTTCAGCGGTTTCGATCCCAACGGAGAATGTTCCATGGAAATTGGGTCCGGAGTACAAGTTTTCGGTACGAGCCCGAATGATTTCGGCGCTGGAACGAGACGAGGGTGTTTTTATGGGAAATGACATGAAGGTCGACCTCAGATGTCAGCCTTCGCAGGTCAAAGGTCAAAATGGGAGTCTGGTGTGTCGTTTTGAGAATCCGGTGATAGGAAAGGTGCATCCGAAGGCTTATGACACTTCGGGAAACGAGACGAGCGAGGATTACAAAAAAATGGGTTTTATGGGCGAAATGTTTGGTGTGAAATTCAACGAGAAGGGGATCGACGGTTACGTGATTGAAAAGACTAGTCCGCCGTTGCCGGCGTGGTGTCTGGACGTCACGAGATTAGTTTTCAACCAACTGAACATCGGCGCAAGAATCGCCGACGAATTTACGCCGCAATTTCGAGTTTCTGAAAATTTCACCATCGGCGAGTGTTCCGTGAACTTTTTCGTCGAGCGGAAACCGACGGCAGAGCGAACGGACGTTCCGTCAAAACAGCGGCCGTTCGAGCTCGTCGCGCTCGAAAATCTCGGCGACTTCCACGACGAAATAATCGAAATTGAGAAGATTCGGGACCTCGACGATTGTCTCGTGTGCGCTGATTATTTCTACGGATCTCGCTACACTTATGGAATCGTCTACAGAGACGTTTTGACCAAAGTTGTAAGATATCATTTTTATTACAATTTTTTTCACATTCTCGTTGAAACTCGATTAAACGAACGAGCGAATTAACATTTTTTGACCCTTCGAGTACACACTGGGTCAAATTGACCCCGAAATTTTTTTTCAACCGCGACCAACGTTTTCGCATCTAATTTTCGTTTTCGTTGAAAAATAAAAAACGTCTCGTCGAAAAAAAAAAATTAAAGAATTTATATTCGCCGGAATAGAGCGATTTAAAAAACGCCTCGGGTCAGATTGACCCAGTGTGTACTTGAAGGTATTTTTTTCTCGTATCTTTTGTCATTTTCGGGGAATTTTCTTGCAGAAATCATCGACGAGTCGAATTTTAATATCGAAAAATGAACTGCGTGCCGAAACCGTTAACGAGGTCGAGTTATTCGGCCAGGATCGTAAACGACAAGGCGATGTTCTCGATCACATAGAAATCAAACTCGTTTCGGTATCAGCGGCGAAGGAAAAATTCCGGGCATTGAAAAACCCTGTGGACATGGAGGTCGTGGCAAACCGACCTGGAAGTCCCCACGTCCAATGATCAAGAAATTTAGTTTTTTCAGGCCCGCACATTATTTTGACTAAATATTTTCTTGTGGCTCGACGATTGATCGCTCATTCATTTGCCAATTGACTTTTTTCCACGTGAAAGCATTTTCCTGTATTCCTTGCACTCGATTTATTCAATAAACTCGGCTGATCCAAAATTTCTCGTCAAGTCTCATCAATTTTTTTCATTCACTCGAAAAGCAAAATATTATTTTCCCAAACTCTACGTTTTCAGGATTTTATCAAATTCCTCCTCAAGTCTCATCGATTTTTCTTCGATTAAAAAAAAAAAAAAAAAAAAAAAATAGCAATTTGAAAAAAAAATTTTTCATCTTTTTTTCCAATATCTCGTTTTTTTTTTT